>JAAGEH010000304.1:1556318-1611070 GCA_011751065.1 Lasiurus cinereus | reverse complement strand
ACCCAGCTCCATTACCCAGCTCCCTCACCCAGCCTCCCTCACCCAGCTCCCTCACCCAGCTCCCTCACCCAGCCCCCTCACCCAGCTTCCTCACCCAGCTCCCTCACCCAGCCTCCTCTCCCAGCCCCATCACCCAGCCCCATCACCCAGCCCCCTCACCCAGCTCCATCATCCAGCTCCATCACCCAGCTCCCTCACCCAGCTCCCTCTCCCAGCTCCCTCTCCCAGCTCCCTCACCCAGCTCCCTCACCCAGCCTCCCTCACCCAGCCCCCTCACCCAGCCTCCCTCACCCAGCCCCCTCTCCCAGCTCCCTCACCCAGCCCCCTCACCCAGCTCCATCACCCAGCTCCATCACACAGCTCCCTCTCCCAGCTCCCTCACCCAGCCCCCTCACCCGGCCTCCCTCACCCAGCCTCCCTGGAAACTGTCAGCGAGGTCGGTGAGGGGCTCTGGGTGACTTCCTGGGACCCCTTCTTCATTTCCCAGGAGGTGGAAAAGTCGGGCCAGCTCAACGTGACCAAGATTGCTCAGGGGGGACGCAAGCTCCGGTGAGGAGGGCGGGGTACCCCGGGCGGCTGTGGGACCCTCTGGTTGGGGGGATCAGGGCTGGGGGAGCGCCCGCCCCTGGTGATTCTAACCGGCCGCTGGCCCTGCAGGAAGAACTGGTGCCCGTCCTGGGTGGTGCTAGCGGGTAACAGCCTCATGTTCTACCGAGAGCCTCCCCGGGCGGCACCCTCCTCAGCCTGGGTGAGTGCGGAGGGCAGAGCGCCGCGCCAGGTCGGCTGCGGGACCAGGCGGGAGGAAGGGGGGAAGAGGAAGGAGGAAGAGCAAGGATGGGAAGGCGCACACCCTCGTCGTGGCCCGGCGCCGCGGCCTCAGTGTCGCCCCTGCTCCCCAGGGACCCGCGGGCAGCCGGCCCGAGAGCAGCGTGGACCTGCGCGGGGCGGCCCTGGCCCACGGCCGACACTTGTCCAGCCGCCGCAACGTCCTGCACGTGAGTGCCTCTCGCGCCTCCTCCGAGGCCCCCTGACCCGCGGGTGCGCCCTCCATTTCCCGGGGGTCTCCCTCTCGGCCCCCCGCTCTGTTCGCTCCTCCCCGCTGACCCGCGCCTCCCCGCCGGCGCCCCAGATCCGCACGGTCCCTGGCCACGAATTCCTGCTGCAGTCAGACCTGGAGGCCGAGCTGCGCGCCTGGCACCACGCGCTGCGGGCGGTCATCGAGCGCCTGGTGAGAGGGCGGAGGGGGCGGGCGGGGAGTGGGGGGGCCAGGGCTTAGGGACAGCGGGGGACGGGGCGGGCTCCGTGGAGAGCCGGGGTGGGGCTGGGGCGTGGACCCCCTCCCCCCACAGCCAAGCAGGGCCTCCTGGCTGGAGCTGGGGGTGCAGGCTTCTCTCCTCTCCTCCCTCTCCTCCCGGCCCCCGCACCCGCCTGGGTCTAGGATCGGGAGAACCCCCTGGAGCTGCGCCTGTCGGGCTCGGGGCCAGCGGAGCTGGGGGAGCTGAGCGCCGGGGAGGACGAGGAAGAGGAGTCGGAGCCGGTGCCCAAGCCGCTGCTGCGTCTCGGCGGCCGCTGGGGCTCCGGTGAGAGGCGGGCGTGGGGGGCGGGCCTCGGGCGTGGGAGGAGGGGGGCATTTCCAGGTTCCCCCTCCCGGCAGCGGTGCTCTGACTCCGGCCCGGCCTCCCGCAGGTCGCTGCCCGGAGGGAACCGAGCAGAACCGCGTGCGGAACAAGCTGAAGCGGCTGATCGCTAAGAGACCGCCCTTGCAGAGCCTGCAGCAGCGGGGTCTGCTCCGAGGTGAGGGGGCTGGCCCAGCGGACGCCTTTCTCCCGCGGCCTCCGGGAGTGTTTTTGCCTTGCTGACCTGGGCATCGGCCCCTTTCATGGGTGAGAAAACGGCAGGGAGGCCGGGGTAGGATTTCTCTTAGGAGACCATGGCTTTCCCCACTCCTGCTGACTCCGGGAGGTGGGCGCACCCCCGTGCCTAGGCCCAGGACAGGCAGGCAGCCGGGAGGGCCACCCCACTTGGGAGTGGAGGCCTGTGCTGAGAAGAGCTTCTGTGGGTGACACGGCCACCCATCCTGCATCTCCGCAGACCAGGTGTTCGGCTGCCAGCTGGAATCCCTGTGCCAGCGGGAAGGCGACACGGTGCCCAGCTTCGTGCGGCGCTGCATTGCTGCTGTAGATAAGAGAGGTAGTTTCCCCAGAGACCCCGGTCTACCCTCCCAGCAGGCCAAGGCCGAGAACTTCCCGTCTTCCTCACTCTTCCTTTTCACCTTTTCCCTTCCACCCCTGGTCCCGCGTCAGACCTCACTCATCACACACATCAGACCAGACCGGGAATCCTTATCTTCTTTTTCTACCCTGTCCTCTCCTAGGGCTAGATGTGGATGGCATTTACCGGGTGAGCGGGAACCTGGCAGTGGTCCAGAAACTTCGCTTCCTGGTGGACAGAGGTGAGAAGGCCTGTGGGCAAGTGGTGGTACTAAGAACTTCATGTCTCAGAACCGCAGGCAGTTCCGAGGAAGTGAGCTGGCAGACCAGGGGGGTCTTCTGGCTGGAACCGCATGTCTTCACTCTTAATCTCTTCTCCCATATGTTGCAGAGCGGGCGGTCACCTCCGATGGGAGGTACGTGTTCCCAGAGCAACCCGGACAAGGTACGTACATGAAAGGCCTCTTGGACCCTTAAAAATTCCCCACCTCCTCCTTGCTCCTGTGATCCCTCCATCTCCTGCTCCTGGAGGGGTTGTCCCCCTCCCTGCCTCAGCTATCCTGCCCTACTGTAGACTCCCTAGGCCAAGCATGTCAAACTCAAAGGCTATCAGGGGCCAAACAAATGAGACATGCAGCCCACAGGCCAAGAGTTTAACATGCTTGCCCTAGGCATTCCTATGTCTGCCTCAGCTGGATCTTCTCCCAAATTCCTGATCTCTCAGACTTTGGGTCCCTCTGGCCTTTCATGAGCCCTAACCCCCTCTATACCTCCTTCTTTTTCCAGAAGGCCGGTTAGATTTGGACAGTGCTGAGTGGGATGACATTCATGTGGTCACTGGAGCCCTGAAGCTTTTTCTCAGGGAGCTACCCCAGCCTCTGGTACCCCCACTGCTGCTACCCCATTTTCGTGCTGCCCTTGGTAAGGGATGGGAGCTTTGAGCAATACCCTTGATAGTGTGGGGAGATGTGAGGGGTCAAGAATAAAGTAGAGGTTCTCTTAGACTCTTCCGTCTCATCCCGAACATAGAGATGGAAAATAACTCAACACACGTGTCGACCCCAGTTGTTGGTTTGTTTTGCGTGTATGCGTGTGTGAATGTTTCGAGTGCTGAGTTGAAAAGATTTCTGAAGCTGCAGTTGGGCTCAGTGAACAAAGGAAGCTGCTCTGCATAAATGATGGCTTCCACGGGACTGGGAAAGAGTAATGAGTTGCACCAGCACCTTCCCTAAGTTCACCCCATGCCCTTCCCATTACTCTTTCTTTCTCTACAGAGCTCTCGGAATCAGAACAGCGCCTCTCTCAAATAAGAGAATTAATAGCCTCAATGCCGAAGCCCAACCAAGACACTCTGTGGTACCTCCTGGAGCATTTATGCAGGTCGGGAAAACTGAACATCTTGTTCATTAGGGAGAGGGTTGGGTGGGGCGTGCCACAGGGACTTTATTCGAATCGGGTGAAGGTAGGGAAATACCCACGTTTAGAGCAGATTGATGAAACAGGCAACTTTTGTGCAGGGGTCATAATTATGAGGGTCAAAACCTTTGGCCAGCATCCATTGGGGAAATGGGGACCAAGATAAGCACAGCGATGCTGTGTGAGAAGTAAGGGAACTCCAACCTCTCCCTTCCCTCTGCCTCCTTGTTTCCCACTGTGGAACAGTGGTGATGGCTTATTTGGCTGAGCTGGGCCTGGGCAGTGACTTCTGAGAGAGGGTAGCCATTTCCCAAATTGTGAGCAAAGGGGACTCTGGGGGCAGTCTCAGGGAAGAGGTGGCTGTATCCTGGCTCGTATCTTCAAGTTGTATCTTGAAGGTTTCTCTACTGGTCCTATCTCATCCCCCTTGATGCTCTCTCCTTGGTTTCCTTTGGCCACTACATGGAGGGATCCCAGAGTGAACTCTTCCCTGCTCAGATCTTTGGAGTGTTAGATTTATTTGAAGTGGCAAAGCTGCCTCCTTATAACCCTTCTCTTGGCCTTTGCCCACAGGGTGATAGCACACTCAGATAAGAACCGAATGACCCCCCACAATCTGGGAATTGTGTTTGGACCAACCCTGTTTCGGCCGGAGCAGGAGACATCTGACCCAGCAGCCCATGCTTTCTACCCTGGGCAGCTAGTCCAGTTGATGCTCACAGACTTCACCAGCCTCGTCTCCTGACTGGGGCATGGAAGAAGAGAAAATGCATTTCCAATGGTACCCTTTGGTGTTGTGGTATGTTCTGAGGACGTCCCTTTAAATCCCGTGTCTCCCAGATGACTGTCTCCATCTTTGTGAGTCTGACCTGAGAGGTTGGGATGTGGTGAGATAGCTTCTCTAAAGAGGAAAGTGGGGGGGATTAACCCCTGCTTCTCTTCTTATTCCCGATCATCACCCCTCCCCAAGATAATAGCACATAAAACAGGGCTTTTTCTGATGCAGTTCCTTTATTAAGAAACAGTGTCATTATGAAATTGTTCCCCCAAATATATACAGATTTTATACAGCCCCCAGCCCCTACTCCTATCCCTGGGGCATCCCAGGGGTCTATGGCTCCTTCTCCTGACTTCTCTGGAGGGATGGACACCCCTTAGGAAATGTGGATCTGTGATGAGTGGGATTCCACACTTTAGGCACTAGAGTTGAGGAATTGTGTCTCACCAGGCAGGGACCCCAGTAAGACACTCATGCTGCCCACAGCCATGTTGGGGGCTCCTGAGGGAGGTGCAGTGGGTTCAGAGCTGCCCCCCTGATCATGGGAAGGGGGAGGACTCAGCCCCTGAGCCTCATCCAGAATAGCCACAAAGTCCAGCTGAGTGTTGTCAAGATCAAGAGAGTCCAGGGGATTACACACCTGTCCTTCAGGAGGAGGGTATAAAGCAGGACCCCCTCCCAACCTGCCCACCTCAGGGTGCCCACAACTGGGGTTAGTGCCCCCTGCCTTTAGGGGCCCATAGCAAGTGGGCAATGGGGGCAGAAGTCGGGGTGGTGCTGCTGCCCTATGGGAAGCTTTATTTCCCCCCACTGCAAAATTTTCATGGCACGGTGAAGGGGTAGAATAGGAGCCTGGCTTGTGATTGGGCAAGTTAGGTGCAAAGCCAGGTCCATATGTGGCCATGGGGGCCTTGGCAGGGCTTGGGCTAACCTGGGAACCTCCCAGAAACTTGGGATTCTGGTAGAGAGGTTCCTGGACTGGGGCATCTCCCCTGCCCCCACCCTCCCACAGCAGCTCCTGTTGAGACTGGACATAATTACACACAAGCTGAGCCTTGAGCTGTCCTGTGGAATGAGTGGGGTGGTCAAAATCTGGGCCAGGCCTGGATTCTGAAGGAAGATAATCAGGGGGTGGCTGGGGATAGGGGCCTGATGGTGGATACTGGGGAGGGGGAGGCTGGGGGTAGTGAGAGAACAGCGGTTGTGGGCACGGAGGCCCCTCGTTGGGGTGGACATTGAGGCAGGGTGCCGGTCCTGTGGAGTCAGAACCCATTGGACACCCCTGTTCCGGCTTGACTTGCACATGTCCATAATGTTCGAGACGAGGACACTGGCTGTAGGCTCCAGCTGGAGGCTTGGTGCCTGGGTACAGCCCAGAGTGGGCAGGGAACTCACCCCATGTTTCTGGGGTAGGGTCGGGATAGGAGACCTGCTGGGGACAGGGATTGTGGTGGTAGTTGGCAGGTGGACCAGGTCCAAGCGGCAGGGAGCCTGGACCCCTCGCTCCATAAGGCTCAGCTGCTGTTCCCTCTGGTCCCCTGTAACCCAGAGTATCAGCAGGTGGAAAGTCCATATAGGGGTTCAGGCCACTGTCCATCATGGAGGTCCCAACCTCTGGCTCCTCCCGTAGCCCTCTGGTATCCACAGCGACATTCTCAGTGATGCTGGGGGGCTGTGGTGAGTAGACAGAGGTTGGGAGTTGGGGATCAAAGTTCCGTCCTCTCCCTGCCATGGTAGGGTATGTGTGAACACAACCCAAGCTCTTAAACCGCTGGACCCTGGCTGGGGGCTGGTGGTCAGCAGCCCGGGCTGGGTCACTGGCCCTCCGGGTGACCCCTGCGTTGGGGTTGTATCCCGGATACTCAGCTAGGCTTCTCCAGGGAGGTCCTGGGAGGCCCCCCATCCGATCTAGGCTGGATGCTGCCGTGGGTGGGGTGCCACCTCCTCTGGCTGAAGCATATCTCGTCCGGAACAGGTAGTGCTGGGCAGGGGTGAGGCCAGGCAAAGAGGATGCCCCGTTCTCTGGTGGGGAGCCAGGGGGGAAAGGAGAGGCCAGGGAGGAGCGGCGGCTGACAGTGTAGGCTGAGCTGACGCTGCTGGAGCTGCTGCTGCGGCGGTCAAGAGAAACTGGGGGGCCCAGACGGCGGGACACAGGGGTGCCTGCAAGTAAGAGGGAGAAAAGGCAGGATGGTCAGGAAGCCCCCTGGATCTCATCTGTCTGCCCCCTGGGACAGCCTTGTCCTGGAATCCCGGGGAAAGGCTCCTTAACGCTAACCATTCAGTTCCGTCTCCTCTTTCTCCCAGGCCCCTTCTGCTTCTGTGTCACCAGGGTTCCGGGCTGCGGTGAACAGTTGTACAGGTTGTACCTGGTACACTGCACAGTTCTAGGGGCAGCATTCACCTCCCAGACTGTGTATATCACAACAATTTTCTGAGGGGTGGAAGGACAGCTTCTTAAGGAAGGGGAACCTTGTTCTAGGGTACAAAGCTTCTATATTGAAGCTCTGAAGGGTAAAGTCCACCCTCCAACTTCAAGGAAGGTCCAGATGTCAGCCCGGCAACCACCCGCTACACCCAGGTCTCACCAGTGTGGGTCAAGCTGGGCAGTTTGAGGCCCCGGGGCCCTATGGGCCGGAGTTGATGTAGCTGGTCCAGCCTGAGGTTCTCAAGGCGGCGAAGAGTGGACAGACCGGTGCCAGCAATGCAAGGCCCCTCGTCCAGGCTGGACAGGTCCTCAGTGCTGCCCCCCGTATTTCCAGTCATCTCCACACCACTGTCGGTGTTCGCCGCGCTGCCCGCTGGGGAGTGGTCACTGCTGCAGGACGACTGGGCCCCAGGACTTGGCTGTGGCTTCTGTGGGGAAGATGAGGGCTGAGGGTGGTACTCTTCCTCCTTTCCCAGAAGTTGGGGAGTGGCTACAAGCCATTGGCTGCTCGGGTTGAGGGTGGGGGCTTACAGGTGTAGAGAGGGCTGAGCAGGTGAGGGATGGGGCAAAGTAGGAGAGATGTTGCTGAGCAGAGTTGGGCCTGGGGCATAGATCGCCTGGACTCAAATTCGTCCTCTTAGTTCTATGACCTTGGAAAATTTCTCTATGCCTGAATTTCCTCATCTGAAATGGGAAAAGTAAGTCCCTTTCTCGTGAAGTTGTTGTGAGGTGTACATGAAATTATACAGGCAAAGGGCTTGGAATAATTACACTAAAATCCCTAGATTTGGGCTAGTCCCAGGAGCCACCAGGGACAAGTAGAGGACTGGCCAAGGAAGAGTGAGAGGATGGGATGGGCGAGCTGGGAGGATGTCAGCAAGGCTGTGTGGAGAGGGTGTACAGGGGGGTGTGGAGGCAGAGGCCTGTCCGGGCGTCTCACCATGGCACCCTCTGGCACAGTCAGCCTACTCTCCTCCCTGACGGGGCCTCCATCCCGCTCCCTCTTGGGCTCCACCGTGGAAAGGGACGGTGCCCGAGGCAGGGGGCCATCCCCGCGGTGCCGCTTGGTCACGTGGGCGTCAGGACCGTGCACTGTCTTGACATGTTTTCGGAGTGAGCTGGGATCCGTGTAGCGTTTGGTGCAGCCGGGGAGCTTACACACATATGGCTTCTGTTGAGGGGAAAATGAAGACAGCAGACAAAGGTGTGAAAAGGGAAGAATGCAGAAGGAATGCAAAAAATTGGTGGCATCAAGTGAGGGCGAGGGGCAGGGGGTTACCCACAGCATTCAGGGAACTACGGAGAGGGGGGCCCATGGAGTAAAAAAATGAGAGGATGGCTGAGACCGGTTTGGCTCAGTGGATAGAACCTCGGCCTGCGGACCGAAGGGTCCCAGGTTCGATTCCAGTCAAGAGCATGTATCTTGGTTGCGGGCACATCCCCAGTGGGAGGCGTGCAGGAGGTGGCTGATCGATGTCTCTCTCTTTCATCGATGTTTCTAACTTTCTATCCCTCTCCCTTCCTCTCTGTAAAAAATCAATAAAATATATTTATTAAAAAAAAAATGAGAGGATGGGAGAAAGATCAAGAAAACTAACAGCCCAGGCCTGAGAAAGCTGAAGGGTGAACCCAGGTCTGTGAAGCCTCATAAACTCAGAGGCTGAAGGGATCAAGGGTCTCCTTTAGTTAGAATGGTTCTTCTTTATTCTTAATTTTTATTTTTTATTAATGTGTTACATGTGTACATATCTTCCCATTGCCCTCCCACCCCCACTTTCCATGCATGCCCTAACCCCCCCAGTGTCTTGTGTCAGAATGGGTCTTTTTTGAATTAGCCCTGTGGCTGGTTAGAAGTGGGGGGCAGGGCGGTAAGAGGAAATTCTGGGTTTCAGAAAGGTCTCTGGGTGAATTATACAAAAGAGGAGAACTCACCTCTGTGGAGTGGGTGCTGGGCTAAGGGAACTCTTAAGGGAGAAACTCCCCAATAGGTGGCTTCTTAAGTGGGGAGGGTCTCTGAGGCGGGGCACTCACCTCATTGGAGTGGGTCCGATTCTGGTGCTTGGCTCGGTCACTGGCATTGCTGAAGGCTTTACTGCAGCCCTCGTGCTCACACATGTATGGCTTCTCACCCGTGTGTGACCGAAGGTGTGTCTTCAGATTTTCGAGGCGTGAGTATGACTTCCGGCACCCCTCAAACTAGGGGATACAAGGGTCAAAGGATAGCGCTCAGACAGAAGGACATGGAATTAGAGGAAACCTGAAACTCAAATGGGACGTACGTCAGAGACTATAATTCAAGATGGGAGAGCACTGGGCCTTCAGGAGAATTCCCATAATTAGGGGAAGAGGGCAGACAAAAGCTGGGGAAGCAAGTAGCTGGAGGCACTCTGCCTGCAGGGGCCTGGAGCTGAGGCCAGAGCATCTTCTGGTCAAGCTGGGGCATGCGAACCGTGGACTGTTTTGGGGGTGGGGTGGTCTGGGAGTGTTTTCTGTCCTCCGTGCAGGGCTTCCCTGTTAGGCAGAGTGGTAGGCACAGTGCCTAGGGCCCACAGTACTTTCTAGGGTCCCACAAAAATGTCTTAATTTCTTTGGAAAGCAAGAGAAAATTAGCTTTTAAATCCAAGGAAGTGTTCCAATATATAATATCAACCTGTGTATCATCATACCAACAGTCATAAGACACACATTTTTAATATTTGCTTATGGAGGAAGGGACCCATGGAGGGCAGCCCCCATTTAAGGAGGACCCTGAGCGTGGGAAGAGGGGGCCTCACCGTGCACTTGTGTGGCTTCTCGCCCGTGTGTCTGCGCATGTGGACCACCAGCATGTACTGGGCTTTGAAGGGCCTCAGCTCCCTGGAGCAGCCACCCCAGTGGCACACGAACTCCTTCCGCTCCCCATGGATGTGCTCGCTGTTGATGTGCTGAAGGAGGAGATGCAGAGGCTCTCTGAGAGTTTCCTCTTATGCCAAGAGACCCAGACCCTCTTCCCTTGACCTTCCTGCCACACCATATTCCTCTGCGGCTCCACTTCACGGGGGAAGATGGTGCAGGAAGGACATGATAGCCCACAACTCAGTTCTTCCAAGTTTTGTTCTTTTTAAAAAATGTATTTTATTGATTTTTTTTTTTTTACAGAGAAGAAGGAAGAGGGATAGAGGGATAGAGAGTTAGAAACATCGATGAGAGAGAAACATCAATCAGCTGCCTCCTGCACACCTCCTACCTGGGATGTACCCGCAACCAAGGTATGTGCCCCGGAACTGGAATCGAACCGGGACCCCTCAGTCCCCAGGCCAACGCTCTATCCACTGAGCAAAACCGGCTCATGGGTGCATGGAAAGGCATGCCACTTTATCATATCTATCTCCCTTGTTTCTATCTCCCAAAGTTCTTCCAACTTTGTAAAACAAAGCTACATCTTCTGAGTTTATGCCTGCTCAAAAGGGCACCCAACCTCTGACCTCCTGCTCTCAGCCTGATTCCAGGGTCCCACCCGGAATGTCCTACAGGTTCCAGCCAACATTCCTGTTACCCCCTGGGGCTCACGTGCACCAGCTGCTCCTGGGAGTCAAATTCCTGGCTGCAGCCATCCCAGCGGCAGTCTGTCTCATACACAGATTCAGGCTCAGGCTTCTCCTCTCGTTCCATGTCTTCCCGCCCATCCAGCATCCCCAGCAGGGGGTCCTGAGGCAGGAGAGACAATCCTCGGGTCACTTGGATGGCAGCTTTTGTTTCACTCAGGTGGCAAAAGTAAAGCCTCCCCACCCTTACCTGTGTGCCTGTGGAGTTGGGGCTGGACATGTCACCTTCCAAGGGCTCCTCTGGACACTTGCTGACCAGCATGTCCAACTCAGACTTCAACTTCACCACGGGAAAAAAGTGAGGGTGTTAAGGTAGAGGTGGGCTGAATGAAGAGGGAACCCAGCCCTGAGTGCCCCCACCAAACAGCTGGAACCCCTGAATTTGATAGAGACTTCCTCCTCAGCTTGCACTGGTGAACAGGATGGGCTAAAGGCATTATCTCCTTTGGAAGAGTCTGATTCAACCCCAAGAGTGAACTCCAGCACCTACATTCCTTTATTTTTCTGGTCCTGAAACTTTAGTATCCCATGTCCTTCCTTTACGTTCCCCTATATAGTCCTCTCCCCACCGCCTTGAGCTGAGGCAGATAGGTAATAATATGAGGGCTCTCACCTGGCAAGTTGGGAGGGGTCCCCGGGACTGAGGATGTGGCATCATCGCCCCCTGGGTGGGATCATGGGGACCGCAGGGCTGGACCCCGAAGGATGGTGAGGTCCCTTTTTGGTGATTCATCTGGGGTGGGAATCCCAGAGATGGGCTGAGGAGGAGGGGGAGGAGGGTGGTTACTTAGGACTATCACCTCAGAAAGTCTCAGGAGTTTGGGGCTATGCGAGGGTGTATGGGAGGTAATTGAGGCGGTCCTGGGGAGGTACTGAGGAGGGCTCAATGCCTTAGAAATTGTAAGGATTCAAATAGGGTCAGGTAGTTTGGAGGGCTTGAGGCTTTTGATAGTTTGTTTAGGAGGGTCTTTGGGGGCCTCTTAGTCCGAAGCTGTCTGCACCTCATAGTGCTGATAGAGAGGTGACCATAGGAGCCCCCCGGAGAGGCACAGTGTGAGTTGATGAAGGCCACGAGGGAGCTGGGTGAGGTTCGGATAACTGTCTGCAGGTCCAGGCTGGCATCTGATAGAGGTGAGATGGAGAGTGCCCGCTTCTTGGTCAATTTGACTGCACTCCGGGGAGGAGGGAAGAGTGGGGCTGGCCAGGAAACAAGGGAGATAGATATGATAAAGTGGCATGCCTTTCCATGCACCCAACCCATGCGTCCTAACTCGCAAAAAGAAGACACGTGATTCTGCTTTGCCCTATTGACCCCATCTGTGACCTCTTAATCATGCTCTGATCCCTCAAGCCCATCTCCAAGCATTTGCTTATCAAGCTAGATCCCCTGCCCTCCCACCGTTTCCCTCAAGACAAACCCTGGAGGGGCAGAAAGGAGAGATGTTGCCTGAGGCCTCACCCTCAGTGCAGCTGTTGGTCTCTCTGGCTGGCCCATAACTATGGGGGCCGGACATGAGGTTGGCCTGGTGGCAGAAGGGCAGACCAGACAGTCCTAGAAAAGAGAAACAACTGGAGTGGCAGACACATAAGGCTTCACCTTGAAACCCCAGGCAAGGCCTGGTCCCATATTCCAAGCCCACATTCCATAGGGCCTCAAATCTTTTTGTAGATGGGAAACTGTCAAGGGGTAGGAGACAGAAGAGGGATCCCTGGGACTGATAAGAAATCTGCCAGTCCTCAAGGCTCAGCGATTGGTATATGCACTGACCTTCTGTCCCCATGCTGGGGGGCCCCTGGCTGGGGAGGGGTCTGAGACAGCAAGGCTCGCCATAGCTACTGACTGGCGGTGGGGTCATCGAGTTGAACATGGTGTCTCAGAGGAGAGTGTGGGAACACTGTAGAAGGGGAAGGCAGATCTACATGTTATAACGGTGGGAGGAAGACAGGGAAGGTCAGATAACTAACTCAGGCACAGAAAGAACCCTGGGCGGAGCGTCCCCTGTGCTCCCAGCCCCCTCTCCAAGACATCTGGCACAAGAAATCAGGTTGACATGAACGCCACTCAGGTAATGTTGGTGAGGAACAAAGTCAGGTAAGAAGGCCCAAAGAGGCAGGGGCAGTCTTGGTGGTTTTCGTGGAAAGTGGGTGGGAGCTTTGCCTGGGTGGTCTGTGTGTGTAGGGGGAGAGTGATGTGGACTAATCGTGCCTTATGAGAGCTGCAAGTGATTCGAAGGCCATGGAACCTTTATTAATTCTTGCTCTGACCGTGGGCCAGCTTTGAGGAGTGGGCTGAGACTCATGCAGAGCTTCTGGCTTACGCCCTGGGCTGGCTGTTCAGCCTGAGCCTCTTTCCCTTCATTTGTTACTGCTCAGGGACAGCCCGCCAGCAATCTCTCCAGTGTCCGGCAGAGGGAGCCCTCGCCACGGCCCAGACAGAGAGGCTGGTGGGGCCAGGAGGAAGCACGGATGATCTGCCCTTTTCTCTCCCAGAGCAAAACACTGTGTGCAGAACGGGATAAGGTTTCCGAAGGGAGCCTCCCGGGTCCGCTGCTTACAAAGGATGGAAGTTGGTGTTATTCTGGGTGGTTTGAATCTAGGCACCCACCCAACGCTTTTGATCTGTTTGGGGGAACGGGTAAGGGACTGCGAGGGAAGTCTTTGGGAGAATAAAAACCAAAGTCATTATCCATTAGGAGCAGCGAGGGAGGAAAGGGTGCCGCTGTCCGCTTTTCTCCTCAAACTCCAGTCTGTACTCCACGCCGGGTTTTCCCATTTCCCGAGACGGAGGGTGGGGTGGGGCGGGGTAGGGTGGAGAACGAACGGGAGCGGGCCGGCCGGCGCGGTGGGTGATCCCGGGATGCTGGGATTTAGGGTGAGGGCGGGGTAAGTTGGGGAGCGGAACCCGGACCCCATGACCCAGTCGGAGCTTCACCGCCTGGATGTGCTCTCCCCAATTCCTCCCTTCCTAGCGGGGACGTGGATCCCGCATCCAAGACCTCCCAACTCGACCTTGGCACGATGGAGGGGGGCACAGCTGGCTGGCAGCTGGATCGGGGGACACCTCTCCCGCCTCCTCGTATGACTCATCCCGGGGAAGAAGGCGGGGGCTCGCAAACGAGCCCCCAACACTGAAGAGACGCCCCCAAACATGCCCACCAGGTCATCTGTCTGCCCCTCTTGCCCAGCCTCAGGGGTGCAGCCGCTGGACCCGGGGCGACACCCCTCCTCGCCCACGCGTGCCAGGGCCCACCCACGACTCCCCTTCACGGGAGCGAAAGGAAAAATCTGCCCGCTTTTCCAGCTCCGGTGAAGTTTTCCTGGGGTGTGGAGGAGAGCGCAGGACGGGGCAGGAAGCTGGCTCTCGGGTTCCCCACCTGGAGCCCTGAATCATCTAGTGTGTCCTCCTATTTTCCAGAGTCCCTCCCGCACCCCCGCTCCCCAACTCCCAGGAGCCGGCCCCTCCCCCTTCTCCCGGTCCCGCCTTCTCCGCCCCCGTGCCTCCTCGGCCCACCCAAGTCGCCGCCGCAGGCTCTGGCTGCAGACGGCTCCGCTTCCCCCGCCCGCCCGGGAGCCCAGTCGAGCGAGCCGCCGCGCAGGGGGGGTGCGGCGGGGCGGGACACACGCTTCCCTCCTCCCCTCCGCGCATCCAGAAAGCTGGCAGGGGCGCCGGGGGGTGGGGGGCCACGGTCGGAGAGCGGGGGCGGGGGGGCTCCAGGGGCCAGGTGGGAAAGGAAGAATCCAGAAACGACAGGGGGAGAAAGTGGGCAAATAAAATAAGGGGTTGGGGGGGGGGTGTGGGGGAGAGGGGAGCCGCCAGGACACCTGAGGCTCCTGGGTATCCCCGCTGGCTTCCCAAGGGTTAACTCCGACAGACCCCCGGGAACCCCCATAGTGACGTAAAGGGCGGGGTCTGAGCCGCCCGGCGGGGATGCCGGGGAGATAATGGGGGAGGGGGTCCGGACCCCGCCCCCCTAGGGAAAACCACTCCAACGCCGGCCCTTACAACTCCCCCAGGAAATCACCCCGCCTTCTTCCTCTACCCGACCGTCAAGATCTATCCGAGGAAGAAGACCCCCGTTCTCCAGCCCCCCTAAAAATCTCCACTTCTCAGTCTCTGTGGGATCCCCTTTCCCTAATCCTGTCCCCAAAGCTAGCTGCACAGGGCGGATTGTTTCGGGGTCACGGGGCCTGAAAGAGGCTTCAGAGCGGCGAGCGAGGGCAGGCAGGGTGGTCCGAGCCAGAGGAGGGGCCTGGTCCAGCTCCCGTGTGGGAGGGGGGCCCACAGGGATGCACCGGCGGGCAGCGGCTAGTGGTCCCGCCCCGTCCCAGTAGGGGTCTCCCTGCCGCTCGCCCCAGCTGTCCCGGTGGTCCTAAGGTCAGGGGGTCAAGACAAGGGCTCCTGGGCTCTTCCTTAGCACCCTGCCCACCACCCTGGGGGTCGCGGGGGTCCACAGTCCTGGGGGAGTCGTTCTGGGGCCTAAACTAGACACTGGTCCCTCCAGCCCCTTCCCTGCCCAGAAGACACTCCTTTTCCAAAAACACATGCTCCAGCAAGCCTATCTGTCACAAGGCAGGTCAGGGGGTCTAGCCCCGCCGACCCCCCTCCCCCGGTGGTTTTGTCACCTCACGCACACCCATGCCCACCCCACCTAGGGTTCTCTCCTTAGCTGTCCCCTCCTTTCAGAAACACTGACGTCTTCCAGCCGCGCTCGGACAGACACACCTGGAGTGCCCTCTCTACCTTGCAGACCTCCAGCTAGCCGGCCCTCCAGCCTCTTCATCCCAACCTCATGAAAGTGAGATGTTGCTCAGGGATGGGAGAGGCAGAGACAGACAAAGAGATCCACAGTGGCCTGAGACAGACACACAGACGGAAGAAAAAAAGAAACAGAAAAGGGGAGATCCAAATGAAAAAAAAATTTCCCCAAACGTGCTAATATCTCACCCCAGGCTCCCCCACCCCAGCTCTGCCGCTGTGCCCCAGTTCTCCGGGCTGGGCAGAGTCCCTCACCAGCAGAGCATCCCTCAGGCCCCCTCCCCCACCTCTCCCAGGTGGTCCCCCGCCTGCCCCCCTTCTCACCTCTGTCTGGGCGCTGGGCTCGGGATGCGCGGTCCAGGGCTGGAGTCTGGGCTGGGGGGTGCGGTGGGGAGGGGGGGCGGACGGGGCCACCGCAGCGCAGCCTCAGTGCCACCCCCACCCCCCCTAACCTGGCCCCCAGCCCTCCCGCCGGCCCAGCCCGCCGGGCCGCGAGCCGGGACCACCCGCGAGAAGCGCAAACTTTTTTTTTCCCTAATGCAAAAACTTTTCTCGCTCTGGCCGCTGGCGCGCCGCGGCTCTTCCCGCTTGCCCTTCACCTCCCTCCTATTTCCCTCCCTCTTGCCGTTCTGTAGGATGAGGCGGGGTGGCTGGAAGCAAGAGAGGGGGTGCCGGGCTTATTGCACCCCCAGGACCCCCAGGATCCTCCCCCTCCCTTGAGGGACCCTATGCTGCCCCCCCCCCGCCCCACTGAACACGCTGCTGGTGGTGGGCAGTAAATCCCGGCATGGATCCTTGGACCGGCTGTCCGCGAAGAGTCCCTGAACCAGTGCCAGAAATACATTGCAGGGAGGGAAGGGGGCGACGAAAAAGTTCATTCCAGAAAGATTATATTGGAGGTGGGGTCTTCGACTTGGATCGGTGCCTAATGAGCACCACCCTGCGGTTTCTCGGCTGTCCTCACTCTTTTGGATGGAACAGGAAAGAGCTGGGACGGAGGTGGGGGGTTTGTTGGAAACAGGGTTGTGACAGCCTTGGGTGGGGGGCCCCTGAGCGTAAGGTGAGGGCTCTATGGAGCATAAGAGGAACAGAGGCGGCGGCACTGGGTGCAGAGTGTGTGGACATAAGGTTACTAGGGAACCCTAGCACTGAGGCGCTTTTCCCGAGGAACCCCGGTCCTCCTTGTTCTCGAAGTTCTGGAGACTGCAGCCACCTCCGCACCTCTGCACTGTCCGCTCTCTTTCTGCTCTTCCAGGCTGTCTGCTCCCTCTGCTGGCCTTTCTGGCATATGACACCCCCCTGAGGTCTTGGAGGCAGAGGAAACTTGGGAAGCCAAAGGAATAGGGTTTACCGATCGCCACCAAAGCCCAGTTAGGAGTCCAGGGTAGGGGTTGTATGAGCCCCCAAAACCGGACTGGCAGAGGCTGCTAGTGCAGAGCAGTAGTGTCTCTTTGGATTTGTGTTGCCATGGTGATCAGATGCAAGGAAAGGGTCAGCTATTTCATTCTCTCTGACCTTTCTTTCTGAGAAAGGGGTGAAAGCATGGTGGGGGGAAAGGCCCCTTTATTTTCTGTTATCCTTCAGACAGACCTCCCACATTCTAACTCTGCTTCCAAGAACCCACTTCCGTGGGGCTGGAGGGTTAGTGGGTTACCTGTTCAGTCTGAGGGTCAAGGGGAAAAGGGGAAACTAGGAAGTGATCTGAAGTCAGACGCATATAGATAGTAGCTGTGAGATACAGAGAAGGGGCCTATTTGAGCTCCCTCCCCCATGTTTCTCTGACCCAGACACCTGTTATACCCAGAGGGTCAAGCACAACCAGAGGTCACTGGAGAAGGAGGGATCCTACTCATGCTCCGGTCTCAGCCACGTGCCCCATCCTCCAGGGTAGTTCTTTTAGGTCACACTGCTTTCTCTAGATCAGCAATTCTCAAATATTTGGTTTCAAGACCACTTTACACTCTTTAGATTTACCAAGCTTTTGTTTATGTGGTTTATATCAATTTACCATATTAGAAATTAAAACTGAAAAAAGTTTGTAACACAAGAATACACAAGCACACATCCCATTAATAATGTCAGAAAGATGATGTAATCACAAGTTACCAGCTCTGGAAAACACTGAATGCTTTTGAGATAACGAAAATAAAAAGGCAAACAATATCTTAGTATTATTATGAAAATAGTTTTGATGTCGTGCACATCCCTGAAAGGGTCTCAGGAACCACCCAGGGGTCCCCAGACCGCACCTTGAGAACCATTGCTCTGGACCATCCCCAGCCCTTTATGACTCAAACTGGTTGATTTTTTGTCTTTATTTTTATTAGGAAAATATAAATGTTTGTCTCCCCAGTGGGTCTTGCCCCTCACTGGGAAAAACCAAGGAACTTCTCAGACTCAGTACTCTTCTCTCCTGACTCCCATTTCTGGGGTTCTGCTCAACACCTTTCCTCAGCCCTTGCCCATCTTCTTCTTGACCCTCCCTTAAAGCACTTCAACAGCCCGACCCTTGTCCAGCCTGTTTCCCTGGCCCCACGTCTGCTGGGCCCTCAGTCTGCTTCTTTCTTCTCTCACTTGAAGACTTTGTCTTCTTGGGAGAGACTAAGTCATTTTCTCTGCCCCCTTCTTCCCTCCATCCCTCCCTCCCTCCCTCCCTTGCTGCTGCTATTTTCCCATAGGGCTTAGGGCAGGAAATCATGCTTTCTGGATAGATTCCTTCAGAGGACACACTTTCCCCAGTTCCCCACACATCAACCAGCCTGGAATAGACCAGCGTCTGGATAGGAAAGTGTCTATTTGGGTCCCAGAAAGGTCAACTCAGTCATACAGCCAGGTGGCCCATTGGGTGGTGGTGCAGATCAGGGATCTGATGCCTCCAGCCACAGACGCCCTTTGCCTGGGAACCCCCAACCTGATATCTTTACTTCGACCCCCAGACCCTCTTGCTAGCTGCAGCCACAGGCCTCCACCACCATATCTGGCACGTCTGTCTTGACCACATTACCATCACGGTTCAGGTAGAGGAGAGAGAGAGGCCTTCGGGTAGTAGGCACACAGCAGGAGGTACCCAAGGGCCAAGGGTTGTTGGCCTTGAGGAGGCTGAAGACAGCAGAATGGAAGGAGGCAGCAATGCCCGGGCTGCCAGCCAGGTGGGAGGGGCACTGCCCACTGCAGTAATTCAGCTGGTACCCCTCAGGCTGCAGGATCCAGTCCCTCCACCCCAGTTCCTGGAAGTCTACATAATGGTCTCGCCTACAACATAAGGGAGTCTCAGGTTCACAGGTGGGTGTTCTCCTCCTGACGCGGCCTGATCCCTGCCCATTGGGACGGATCTTAAGCTCCAGGAAGGGCCGCTGGTTTCCCTCTGTGTCCAGGAGGTGCAGAGGCGGTCCGGCAGCTGTGCTATTGCCTTCTAGGGCACTGCAGTCCAGTTGGAGTCTCAGGACACGAGACTCCTCACCCCTCAAGCCACTAGAGGGCAGAGTCAGGGCATGCCAGCCAGGGCTTGTAATTGGATGCTCAGCCAGGAAGGCCCCGGACTCTCTGTGCCTCCTCCTTGTGCCCCATCGAAAGATCTTCAAGTAAAGAGTGCCAGGAAGGGTGGGGAGTACGTGAAGCCATAGGCGTGCATGGAACAGCTGGTGGGACCGAGGAGTGGACAGGTGGAAGGTGAGCATGGAGCTGCAGGTTGAAGTGGAGGAATCTGCTAGAAAAAATGAAGAAAGGACTGAGGGACTGAACAGAAATGGAGCTCTCCTCCGAGACTCCTGCAAGCCCTGCCCACTGCTCTCCCTAGCACCCACCTTTAGAAGAAACAGGGACTGTCTAGCATCCTCTGCACCCAGTCCCTGCCCCATCTCCTCCTCCTTCCCCCACGCCCTGCTCTGTCTGCCTTGTCTGCCAGCCTCCCTTTCTGCCTCCCTTCCCCTGCTTGCTTTCTGCCCCTCTCTCTCTCACACCCACCTGTGGTGGTAGCAAAGCTGATGACCTCCTCCCCTTTCGTCGGAGCCACACTTCCCTGCTGTAGTCTCCTGATAGCTCTGCTCAGTGCTGCCTGGGGTGGAGGGTTAGTTATCCTGGGACGACTGGTCAGGTGCAGCCCCTCCAGGATTTGCTGCTTGGCTAGCTCTAGGACCAGAGCGCGTTCTGCTTGGGGTGCCAGGGAGGGGCCCCCACAGGAGGGACACACAGACCTTGTCTCCTGTGCCCAAACCAGTGCGCACAGCAGCACCAACCAGAGCTGGACACCAGGAAGCCCCATACTCTTGGTGAATGGCCCTGGGTCGAAACAGGAGCCTCGGATGGCAGTTGCTCCTGCTGTTGAGTCTGATTGCAAGGAGGCCAAAGAGGGCACAGCAGCAGCGGACAGGAGTGCCACACCTACTCTTAGCCAAGGGCAGAGCCACCTGTCTTCTGTTGCCTGGTAGAAAGTGGACGGTCCGATGAGTGGCTGTGTTTAACACAGTCTGCCAACTTGACCCTCACAGCTCCTGTCTGGTTACTGACTGGGGCCCCTTTAGAGCCTGCAGCCTGGGGCTCCCACACCTAATGGTCAGCCTGCAGACCTACCTTCTGAGCACCAGATTGGCTAGCTCTGCTGCCCATCAAGCCCCTGCAGGGGGTGGATAACCCCCCCCACCCCCCTGGAGCTCAGGTTTCACCATCTGGCCCTGGTGACTGAGCTTGAGGTAGGGGTATGGGTGGGGACAATGTGGACACGCATGATGCAAGAAAGAGGATGATTTCACATGGTCAGCCCTCAAGGTCTGGGGCTTGGGGGAGGAGGGAACTCCATATAGCAAGGAGGGGAAGGGCACTTTCCCTCATCCCTTCAGCCTTTCTAGCTGGCTCTTTGGCCACCGCTGCAGCAGTTGCTGAGATGCAGCTGTGAGTTCCCGTGGTTATTTCCCTGGGGTCCCTGGGCTAGAAGGAGAACTCTGGTTTCTATTTTTAGCAATGGGTCTGGCACACCGGGGAGAGGTTGGCAGGTGGGGGCGGGAGGAGCAGAGTCCTTTTGCCCAGGCCCAGGTGTCAGTGCCATGGGACACAGAAGTCATTTCCTGACCCTGCCTGTGCTGGCAGCCCAGAGTCCAGCTGGACTGGAGCACACGTGGAGGAGGGCAGGGGCATGGGGTTGGCATGTTACTGTGATGTTCTGGGGAAACCCAGAGAGGTGAGGGCAGTGGGATTGATGCAATCTTACAGCAGGGCAGAGTCCACCAAGGCTGGCAGAGGGCATGGGACTTGGGGGGGGGGTGCTGTACCCAGCTGCTGGTTCTCTTTCAAGGACTTTGAGAGTTGCTTAAATGTGGGGCATCCTCGAAGTGGTAACAGGTCTCTCTTAATGGAGATGAGAAATGGATGGTTTAGGACTTGTCAGAGTAGAGCAAACAGAAAGTGCAGCAACCTTAGTTCAATCGCAGCCCTCCTTATCTCACTCCCGCACTGACTACAAATTGGAGGGCCAGGCCCCCTCCATCTTGAACTTATGAGGGAAGGTCTCATGCTAGCCTTTCTCCTTACACCTCAGTTTCTTCAAGAAGACGGAGGAAGTGAGCGTGATTTGGAAGTGTGCCCCCACTCCATTTTATTCATCCTCCCGCTATTTAGCGGGGGTGTGGTGGGAGGCTGTCAAGAGAGCCTGCTAATCCAGCAGCAGGGCGAGAGGTGGTGCTTTGGGGCTGGGTGTCAGTACCCCCGATGTCCACCATGTGGCA
Source organism: Lasiurus cinereus (assembly GCA_011751065.1). Classification (NCBI taxonomy): domain Eukaryota; kingdom Metazoa; phylum Chordata; class Mammalia; order Chiroptera; family Vespertilionidae; genus Lasiurus; species Lasiurus cinereus. Next base: position 1,590,184 of record JAAGEH010000304.1, on the reverse strand, counting down.
GTGCTGTGCTACTGACAGCCACTGTCTCAGCTCTGACCAGTGTTCCAGAGAAGGGGCCACCAGGGGAGTGGAGAGATGCAGTGCTTCCCAACTTCTCACGCTGGGAACCCTGATTCCCCTACAGGAGGCAGAGAAGCTGGTCCCTCTGCTCTCACATCTCGCCACTGCCAGAGAGCAGAGAGTGCTGTTAGGACCAGCATCACTGCTGCCTTTCGTCTTGGACCTCATCACACTGGAGCTTGGTGATGGGTGCGAGGTTCTTCCTAGAAACTCAAGGCACCTCCTGGTGGGGAGCCGGGAGAAGGGACAATGAGACTTTACAGACCCTCCTGTCCACCCTGCATTTCCCCCCAGGGTCGGAAACACTCAAGCAGCTCTGCCCAGTGCTCTCCCAGCTCCGTCTCTGTTGGTCCGGCTGGTGACAGCCCTCTACCTTCTGGGGTCTGGGACGTAGAGCTGCAAGATAGAAGTTTTAGCCGAAACCAGTTTGGCTCGGTGGATAGAGCGTTGGCCTGCAGACTGAAAGGTCTCAGGTTCGATTCCAGTCAAGGGCATGTACCTTTGTTGCGGGCACATCCCCAGTAGGGGGCGTGCAGGAGGCAGGGGATGGATGTCCCTCTCATCGATATTTCTGACTTCCTATCTCTCTCCCTTCCTCTCTGTAAAAAATCAATACAATATATGTATTTAAAGATAGAGGTTTTGCCCGCAACGGCATTTCAGAAGGCTTACCTATTGGTGCCAGGAGGCAGAGTTCAGGGAAGCAGCAAGAAATAGCTGCAGGAGTCGCTGACCCCATCCTTCCCCTCTGTCAGATGCCCCCAATTTCCAGCTCTTCCTATCCTCTTGCTGCTGTGCCTGGCTTGGCCCTACCTCCTCACTGACACTTACGTCAGAACCCAGCTATAAATATGCTCTTAGCATCTTAGTCACTTTTCCCAAGAAGTGCTCCTGAGTTATAAATACTCCAGCCATCTGCCTCATTGGCCCGCCCTACCACCAACCTGGTTGGGGCTGGAGGATAGCGACGAGGCTTAGGGGTGGGTAAGGAAGTAGAAGAATCCTGAGTGGTTATCTTGCCTAAATGAGAAAAGTCTGACAGTCTAGAGTTAGAGACTCAGGGGACTCTGGAAGAAAAGGTTTGAAAGAAGACATATCCACTCTTTCTCCTTGTTATAGAAGGCAGAGCCACAGAAGAATACTGATCCCCTGTTTATTTAAAAATTTGCCTTTTTTCATCATGGATTTTTTTTGCATTAATCTTGATGTTTTAAAAATATTGAATTAAAATATTTTTGCCCTGTCCAGTTTGGCTCAATGGATAGAGCGACAGCCTGCGGACGGAAGGGTCCCGGGTTCGATTGTGCTCAAGGGCACATGTCCAGGTTGGAGGCTCAATCCATGTAGTGGGTGTGCAGGAGGCAGCCGGTCAATATATGTTCTCTCTCATCATTGATGTTTCTATCTCTCTCTCCCTCTCCCTTCCTCTCTCTGAAATCAATAATATATATATATGTGTGTATATATATATAAAATTTATTTTTATTGATATATATTTTTTGTTTTTTTCTTAAATTTTGCCCCTAAGATGAGTGCTTCACTCTACCTCACCTTAGTCTTGGTTCTGGGGACTGAAGTGGTGGGAGGGAGGGGATTTGGGTGGGTGAAGGGAGAGGTAACAGAAGATTCCCTTAAATTCTCTCCTTAGATGAAGATCTCAAGTTAAAGGTGAGATAGTGCTCACGAGGTGGCTCAGGAAGCCCCACAGCTCAGCCTTGCAGTCCCTCAGGAGGTCCCTTTCAGATTTTCTCCTCTGGGGTTCCTATTCCAAGGACCTCAGATCCTGGTTGAAGGGGGTTATAAGCTGAGCAAACACAGACATCACGTAACCCAAAGGACACATGGGTTTTGCAAAATTTCGGCCTTGGGCTGCAGACAATATCGACCCATGGTGCAGGGCTGTCCAACCAAAGGTGAGGGCAAAGGTCTAGAGCAGTGATTTTTCAACCTCTTTCATTTCATGGCACACACAAACTAATTACTAAAATTCTGCAGCATGCCAAAAATATATTTTTTGCTCATATGACAAAAAAGCTATATACTTTTGATTGACTTACAAAAATATAATAGTAATTACCTACCTTTTTTGCTCCAAAGTGACTTTAAAAAAATCAGGTGTCTAGCCCCTGTGGGTGTGGCTCAGTTGGTGAGCATCCAATGCACTGAGAGGATGCCAGTTGGATTCCTGGGTCAGGGCACATGCCCAGGTTGTGGCTTGGGTTGTGGGCTCAATCCTCAACAGAGGGTATGCAGGAGGCAGCAGATGGATGTTTCTCTCATGGATGTATGTCTCTCCCTCTCCCTTCCTCTCTCTCTAAAAATCAATTTAAAAAACCATTAAAAAATAAAAGGTCTATACTTGTAAATAAGGATTTCTGGTACTAAGAACTAATCAGATGCAACCTTATTATGTGATGTGATCAGTAAGATGCGACTCTATTATGTAATATATATTTATGGTTCAAGACAGGCGTTCACACAAGATGGCTATTGTTGTGGTTGTCGTCAGGTATTGAATGTTTTTAAAATACTTGCAGCCCAGCTGGTATGGCTCAGTCATTGAACATCCACTCATGAACCAGGAGGTCATGGTTCGATTCCCAGTCTGGGCTCATGCCCAGGTTGTGGTCTCGATCCTCAGTGAGGGGTGTGCAGGAGGCAGCTGATTGATGATTCTCTTTCATCATTGATGTCTCTATCTTTCTCTCCCTCTCCCTTCCTCTCTCTGAAATAAATAAAAACTTATAAAAAAATTTCTTGAAAATGTGTGGTCTAGAGAGAATCCAGAAACCCAGTCACAAAGCAAATGCCTCCCTCTTCTCACTCCAGGCCTTTCTTTTTTTTCTCCCTGCCCTACTGTAGCAGCCCTTGGTTCCAGCTTCCAATCAGGACTCCTGGATGGAGGCCTGAGAATTGGTGAAAGGAAGGCAGCCGTGTCTCAACCATTCCTCTGCCTGTCTCCACACGTGTGCCCACAGGTTGTTGGCCTACTTTCTGATTGAGCAATGATCTGTAAATACAGGGGGAAGAGAGAACCAGGTAAAACCCAGGTCTTTATTAGCCTTGAGACCAGCAAAGATGGTTCCAAAAGGGTGCAGGAGGGCCTAACAAAGGAGGGGAGGCAGCCTGGGGAAGGAAGGGCATGAAGTATGGAATGGACACAATAGTTTAGCCCTGAGCAGGGAACCTGTGTGAGGAGAGAGCAGAAATGGACATAGCAGGCAGGTTGTCATCTGGCCTGTCAGTTGGAGTTCTGACAGGAGAATAAAGACCCACTCAGATGTCTGTGTTTGCATCACTGAGAAGTGTTAATGAAGGACTTCTTCTTCTTCTTCTTCTTCTTCTTCTTCTTCTTCTTCTTCTTCTTCTTTTTTTAATATTTTTGGTGCACCTGCTTCCAGACCATATGTGTGCACCCTTCTACGTAGAAGTAAACATGTTTGCCTTGCTGCCTGGCTCCCAAGTATGTTTTGTACTTTACCAGAACCCCTGACTTGGGGGGCTTGCCTTATTTCTAACAATTTGGGGGCTCGTCTGGGATACTGTCTGTCATCACAGGGTAAGTGGACCCTATCCTGAGGTGGTGCACCCCGCTGCCAAGTTGCAGCAGCCTTGGTGAGAAGGACAGCCATTACTCCTGGGCCAACTACGAGCTTGGGATCGAGAGAGAGTCAGCCAGCAACACATGAAGACCCGCGGTAATGAGTTGGCTGTAGGTGATTCCAGTAGGCCCTGGAATGCCTCAAGATCTTCCTACAATGGAAACTAGGGACCAATTTCTTCAGAACTGTGTACTGAGTATTTCTTCTACTTTAACCTCTTTCAGGTTAGAAGACCTCCTGACCCAAGGCCCTCTTGAGTTTCCAGTTTATCGCCATTGACTGGAAGACTATGTTTGTTCTAATCAAGATTTGGAAGGGAAGCAAGTTGGAGCCCTCCTGAGAAGAACCTCACCTGTCTTGCTTACCGCAGAGACTGCTCTTCAGACTGCAGAGCAAGGTTGGACCCATCACACATGGGTTAAGGGTGGACACACCTCAACTTGGACAGCCATACCAGGACATGTCCCCTTGAAACTGATGCTAAAAACTGTGAGCTGTCTCAATAATCATGATATACTGGGCTCTATTTGCTTTAGGGATCTGGCAAATTGCAGGGGCTTACAGTGTGGGCTGGAGAAATGTATACCATCTGGATCATGCTTACCCAGTTAAGTTATCGGTTATAGATAACCTGAATGACTTGGATATTTCAGCCTTTAGGTAAAAAAAATAGGCAGGACTAGATTTAGGAGTAGATGTCAAGAACAAGATCCCCTAGGCCACTGCCACCACCATGCAAATCGAAGTAGGATATACGGGAACAAATGCCTGGGTGGAATAGATTAAATATTCTGTACATGCTCTAAATAAAAGCGACTATTATGCTTGCGTGGCAGGAAGGCTAGAGGCCCAAGTGGTTCCATTGCCATTGAGTTGGACCTCAGACAGTAATGGGATGGAATGTGTGCTTGCCTTGTACCAGGAAGAAACTGCCTGGGGAAACGCTTCCTGTAAGACTCTCGCCCTGTTGTTCCCATTCAACAGAGGTAAAGAGCTAGGACTTCTCACCCCTCAAATGACATGGCCCCATCCTCCGATGTAAACTATACCTCCTGCCTCTCAAGGAAAGGAACAGTGCTCTGGAGGAATGTACTGTATCTGGAAGTGTAAATCCTCAGAAGTATCCTCAGAAGCCCATCATACAGCACTGTCGGTAACTAGTGCTGATGTCTGATGGGGTCATGGGGGACCCTGACTTGTGGCCTTGCCCAGAAAATGGAGTGGACCTTATACTCTGATACAATTGGCTATCCCTTTCACGTTGGCATATGGTAAACTTTTTTCAATGGACAGACAGACTAGGAAGAGGAAAGAGAGTCTAGGAGGTTCTTTTGATTCCCATATACATACATTGGGGTTCCAGGAGGAGTGCCAAAGAGTTTAAGGCTAGAAATCAGATTGATGCAGGGTTTGAGCCTGTCCTGTGTTAGTGGCCCACTGTGAACAAGAATGTGATGGAGTAGCCAAAACCGGTTTGGCTCAGTGGATAGAGCATCGGCCTTCGGATTGAAAGGTCCCAGGTTCGATTCTGGTCAAGGGCATGTACCTTGGTTGCAGGCACATCCCCAGTAGGGGGTGTGTAGAAGGCAGTTGATCAATGTTTCTCTCTCATTGATGTTTCTAACTCTCTATTTCTCTCCTTTCCTCTCTGTAAAAAAAATCAATAAAATATATTTTAAAAGAATGTGGTGGATTAGTTATATTTTCTAAAACCAGCAAAGGTTTGTTAACTATACTTGAGATGTGGTTAAAGGGATAGTGAACAGCTAGATGCCAGCAACAGGCTGCCCTGGGAGGATTAGGTAGAAGAAGGAGGAAGATATGTAATGTTTGGGCCAGTGCTGTGCATTCATCCCTGACAACACTGAGCCTAAGGCACTGGCAGTTTTAGTGACGAGTGAGCTGGAACCTGGGATCAAGAGTCCTTTCTTTAATGCACTAGAGTAATGGTGTCCACTTCACCCCTTTGTTTAGGAGCTACAGTGATGGGATTCACATCATCTCATGTCTTATCCAAGGATTAATTAAAACAGCATTGATCAAACAGAAAATTAGTCTCCTGCTAAACACTGCAGAGCAGGAAAGTCAACAATGTCAGCCGAGTTTGAAGAAAGGAGTTCAAATAAAGAAAAGGGGGAATTGTGAGAGTAAACAAGTCATCTTTTCTGTCAAAGCACAGTTTAGACAGCCACCATTTTGGACTGCATGACTTGGCAGCTGCCATGTTGGCTGCATGGCTTCCAGCTCCCTTGGTAGCTGCCATCTTGAAATGGCAAAGGCCAACCCCTCCCTTTGAATTAGCCAATCCCAAAAGACTGTGCGCCTGAGCTCCAATCAAGAGCAAAGGACAGATCACTTACGTAAGAGATTATAAATCTGAGCAGACTGCTTGCTTGGTGTGCACCTGCTTCCAGACCATGTGTGTACACCCTTCTACGCAGAAGTAAATATGTTTGCCTTGCAAAAAAACCCCAAACATATATATATATTTCAGAAAGAGGAAGGGAGAGGGAGACAAACTTCAGTGATGAGAGAGAATCATTGATTAGTTGTCTCCTGCATACCTCCTACTGGGAGTCAAACTCTGATCTCCTGGTTGATGGGCCGATACTTAACCACTAAACACCAGCTGAGCATTGAAGGACTTCTTTACAGAGCTATGAGCAGGATTAAAGAAACCAATGAAGGATAGTGAAGCACCAAAGTACTAGTAAGAGTGGAAAGCCATTATAAGTCTTTAGCATGGAAACAGTGATATCAGAACCCAGGCAAAGCTGAAGCCATGGAAGAGAGGAGCCAGATAGGAGCTGTAGGGACATAGTCACAGCCACAGTCACACATGGCACTTAGGCCCAGTGAGAATAAATAAGAAATATTTGGACTTCTTGCTTGTGTCTTCCCTGAGTCAAATTCAGCAGGAAGCAGGGGCCAAAGGAACTCAGGTGAGTCAGCCCCCAAGGGCATAGAACAGGGCAGAGAAGGATAAAGAATGGATGTGGGTGTGCCAAGAAAGCCTTAGGTGGGCCATCCGGGCAAGTAAGAAGGAAAAGGGCTTAAGATACAGAGAGGAATGAGCCTCATTTTGGAGAGAGTAATGATCTAATCTTTGGTGAAACCAAGGCTGGAGCTCTTTGGAGATCCAGAAAATCAAGGGAAGTGGCTGGGTCAACTTATTTAGAGAAGGATGGGCGATGAAGGGAAAGGGCAGGAATGCATAGTGGATTATGATGTAGACTAAGAGTAGGTTTATGGGTGTCTGCTTGGGTTGCACTGCTTATGGTTGGAGGTGGATCATAGTCTCTGGGATAGCAGTTGAGCATGTGGAGCTTGCTTGATGAACTGTGCTCTAGGAGAGAGGCTGGTGGTTATGTATGTATTTATTTATTTTTTAAAAGGTTGATTTTTTAAAAATTAAGTTTTTATTTATTTTAGAAAGGGGAAGAGAGAGGTAGAAAACTATGAGAATCATTTATCGGCTGCCTCTTACCTGTCCCCTACTGGGGATCTAGCCTGCAATCAGGGCATGTGCCCTGATGGGGAATTGAATCATAACCTCCCAGTTCATGGGTCAATGCTCAACCACTGAGCTACCCCGACCAGGCACAGTGACTTTCTTTTTAAAAAAAAATATATTTGTATTGATTGCAGAGAGGAAGGGAGAGGGAGAGAGAGAGAAATATCAATGATTAGAAATCATTGATCGGCTGCCTCCTGCATGCTCCCTACTGGAGATCAAGCCTGCAACCTAGGCATGTGTCCTTGACCGGAATCAAGCCTGGGACCCTTCAGTCCACAGACGCTCTATCCACTGAGCCAAGCCCGCTAGGGCACAGTGACTCTCTTTAAAGATTCAGGGTCCTTTTTTTCTTTTTAAAAAAATATATTTTATTGATTTTTTTACAGAGAGGAAGAGAGAGGGATAAAGAGTTAGAAACATGGATGAGAGAGAGACATCAATCAGCTGCCTCCTGCACACCCCTTACTGGGGACGTGCCCGCAACCAAGATACATGCCCTTGATGGGAATCGAACCTGGGACCTTTCAGTCCGCAGGCCAATGCTCCATCCACTGAGCCAAACTGGTTTCAGCACAGTGACTCTCTTTAGATGAAGACCTCCTTAAGTCAAAGTTGGGATAATTTCCAAAGGTTGCTCAGCAAGAGGGATTGCACCTTCTGAAGAGAGGCAGTAATGGAGTCAGTCCCTGTTCTCAAGGAAGGGGACCTCTGATGCGGCTTGTGGGGTAGACTAACTGCACCCACAAGCCTCGACCACCATGTCAGGTATGTCAGTTTTAACAATGTTGCTGTCCCTGTCATAGTAGAGCAGAGACAGGGGGCGCCGGACTGTGGGCACACAGCATGAACCCCCTCCAGCTGTGCCTGTAGCTGTGTTGGCCTTGAGAAGATTGAGCACGGTGGTGTGAAAGGAGGCAGCAATGCCAGGCATGCCTGCCACATGCAGTGGGCACTGCCCTGTGCAGAAGTTCATGGTATAGCCCTCAGGCTGGATGATCCAGTCATGCCAGCCAATCTCACGGAAGTCCACGAAGAACTCTTGTCGACAGCACATCCTGGACCCACTCTGGCAGTTGATACCATGACGTCGAATCCGGTGCTTGCTCCCAACTCTCACCCGGGCTGCCACAAAAGGCCTCTGGGCAGGCCCACTCAGGATGACTGAGCTATGGGCTACCTGGCCTTCAGGTACAAGCTCCAGGGTCAGGTGTCCCTGGTTGCAGGCAGCCTGAGCTTCAGGTCCCAGAAGGAGCTGGTGCCAGCCACTGGCATCCATCTTTAGCAGGTGCTGAGTGGCCAAAGTGAGGTTGGCTTCATGTGAACCTAGCACAAGGACCCTCACCTTCAAAGTCCAGGTGGTATTGGGAGGGAGCTGCACAAAGAACCTGAGACTAGCCTCCTGGACCTCCATGTCACCAGCAGTTCTATCAGAGAAGTGGAAATCAAGACGAGTCTGGTTGATGTTGGAGAAGCCTGTGGACACAAGAAGCCCCAGTCATTGTGGTGTGCTGAGTGTCAAATATTATCAGCTACCTCTCTATTCTCTGCACACTTAAACACTCTGCTCATTTTTGACTACATTGCTGACTGTACTTTCTTTCTTAAAAGTCTTTTCTCTCTTGGCTTTCATTACACAACTGTCTTTTGATTCTTTCCTGATTTTCTTTGCTGGCTTTTCTTTCTCTGACCAGCACTTTAATGCAAGAGTTCTCCAAAGTTTGCCTTTTACACTGAGGAGAGCTCTTACCCAAATGCATGGTCAGTCAAAACAACTTTAATTCTGGTGATTCTCAAATCTGTATGTCCAGTCCAGACCATTTTGTACCTCTGGACTGAACATGTAGATTTGGGAATCACCAAGCTTCAGGACACATAAATGTCCTGCCCACACATTAAATTTTGTCCCAAATGAAAATTATTATTCTTTCTTGCTGATCTCTCTTTTTGTTCTTAGAATTGGTGGTGCCACTATCCTCCTTATCATCTCTAAAAACCCTGTGGTCACCTCCCTCATTCCCCTATCCAGTCCCTCACCACAATGGTTCTAATGTCTATGCATTTCTTCTGATTCCTATTACGATTGCCACAGTTCCCCTCTTCATCCCTCACCTGCACTATTGAAACACTTTCATTGGGTTTTTTTTTCCTCCACTCCACTGAAATTACTCTTGTCAGGTTCACCAACACCTGCCATGTTGCCAACTCCAATAGTTTAACCTCTTTATATTTATCTTACCTGACCTTTAAGCAGTGTTTGACATACTTAACCATTCCCTCCTTCTTGAAATAGTTTTTTTTCCCCTCCTGGCTTTTGTGACTCTGACCACTCATTTTGATCTTTTTGTGACTCTGACCACACATTTTGTTCTTTTTTTTTTTTTTTTTGCTGACAACTCTTTCTCTGCCTGACCTCTACATGTTGGAAGTCCTGAGCTCTCTTCGTTTTCTTCTATATCTATACTCTCTCTCAGGATGTTCTCATCAATTCCCATGGTTTCTAATTTCATCTATATGCTGTTGACTACCAAATATATACCCCTGGACCTGATTTCTCCCCAAGGCCCAGGCTTGTATATTCAACAGCTGATCTGATAATCTAGTTCAGTGGTCGGCAAACTGTGCCTCACAAGCTGCGGTTTGCCACTCTGTTGACTAATGAGTTTGGCAACCACTGACTTAGTTGGATAGCCAATGATATTTCAAACTTTTCATGTTCAAAGAACTCTAGATTTATCTCCCAAAACTCATTCCTTCTCCAATCTCCTCCTTCCATACAAATGCATTGCTTAAGCCAAAACCTTGATTACTCTCATCTCCTACTTTGAAATTATCTGCAAGACCTGTCAAATCTACCTCCAATTCATAATATAATTTCACCGATCTTGTCTGCTTTACTATACATTAGTTCATTGATTTTCAACCTTTTTCATTTCATGGCACACACAAACTAATTACTAAAATTCTGCGGCATACAAAAAATATATATTTTCATTGATCTGACAAAAAAGGTATAATTTTGATTGAATTAGAAAAAAATAATGATAACTACCTACCCCTTTTGTTCCAAAGTGACTTAAAAAAACAGGTGTCTAGCCCTGGAAGGTGTGGCTTAGTTGGTTGAGCATCCAATGCACTGAGAGGTTGTCAGTTGGATTCCTGGTCAGGGTACATGCCCAGGTTGTGGTTCAGGTTGTGGGCTTGATCCTCAATAGGGGGCATGCAGGAGGCAGCAGATCGATCTTTCTCTCATGAATGTATCTCTTTCTCCTTCTGCCTTCCTCTCTCTAATTAATGAAATTCATCATCTCAAAAACTTTATTAGTAAAGAAAGCCCAAACTCTTTTAGGAAGCAGTCATAAGCCCATTATGATTTGATCTAGGCTACCCTTTTTTTCTTTACCAAGTAAAGAGTGCTTTATTGTGGGAATGCCACTGGCACTTTCATGGACATAAAAGAGCAGAAAATAAAGTTCAACTAGTGTTCATGTGAATTGGAATGTCAGGAATAAGACAGCTTTTGACAGCTCTCAGAGCCAATATGATGTCTCTCATCTCTGTTTCTATGTAAGTCTACTTCATTGTTTTCTCTCTGAAAGTTTGGACTTTCTTCACTGATAAGGTTTTTGAGATGGTGAATTTCATGATCTAGCCAAGTTTTTGGCAAGAAACTCTGGTGTCAGTGTAAAATAAGAATTAAAGAAATAAAAGACCATTCATTCAACAAATTTTTATTAGGTGCTGACTATGTACTAAGTGAACCATATAATGTACCCCCAGATGCCTCATTTGGGTAGTTGTATCCTGTGCCTATATGGAGCGAACCTTCATGGAGTTTATATTCTAGCTGGCTTGGATATACTTCTCATGCCTCCTCATCAACTTTCTCAACTCCCAAAATGGTGGCCACAGGTCCTGAGTCTACAGAAACTTTTACTCACCTCTTCCTAGCTAAGTGATTGGATCTTTCAGTGTCCAGATTCCAAAATCCTAGAAGAGTCTGATTGGCCTAACAAATCTTTTCTTGCTAGGTCTCTAAGCACCTTACTGTTAGGACCTCTAAAGTCACTCCAGTGATGGCAGGCAGACATATGACCCACAGGGGTTATGGTAGACTATTACATCATTGGCTCCCAATGAACAACAGATCCCAATATTCATAGCTTTGTGCAATTTCTTCCCATATTAACTCTTGCCTTGGCTATGTGATTTGATTTGGACAATGAGACACAGGCAAGGATAGTGCAAACAGAAGTTTATACACTGAGGCTTCATCTTTTTGGAAGCCAGCAACTTGGCTTCAGAGAAACTTTGGGAGAGACTACTGAATAATGAGAAGCCATGTGGGGAATCAAAGACCATTATAGATGTTCTAGTTCCATCTGACCTTCTGCCTGAATGTAGTTACAAGCGACCTCAGCTAGCCCATGTGGACCAGAACTGTCCAGATAAGCCCAGTCAAATCACAAAATCATGAAAAACATTGAATTATTTTCTTTTAAGCCTCTGTATTTGGGCTTCTTTGTTATATTAATGGGTAACTAAAACAGAAACTAGTATCAGAAGTAGGGTGTTTCATAATAAAGACCTAAAATATGTAGCACTGGCTTTGGGATTGGGTGGCAGGCACAGGTTGTAAGGATGGTGAGGAGAGTGTTAGTGAAGGCATTTAGAGCAGTGAGAAAATTGCTATTGGAAGCCAGAGAAAGGGGACACTGTATTATGTATTGGCTATCAGCTATGATAACTTGGAAGCTAGAAGTGATATCTAACAAAGTTGTGAATTTAGCTGAAGATATTTCCAGGCAGAATGCTGAAAGTGTCATTTGGCTTATTTTAGCTGCCTTATCATAAGAACTGATAAATTTTCAAGCAGAATTTCGATAGAATATTTCAAACAGGACTTGCTAGATTGAACAATAAAATATTTTTTCATTCCTTGTCTGTTGTCTGGCAAAAAGTTCTTCAAATAAGATATGTTCTCAAGGCAAAAATCAAATCTAGGGCACTGTCAGTAAAACATGGCCTTGGTGTGAAGATAAAAACAAATAAAGGGTCAGCCATAATACCCTTTGCTATGATCTAACATCTTTGTTAAGCTCTAAAACTTAAGATGATGTTCTGTAGACCCACTTAACAGGACAAAAGGGTTTCTAAGAATCTTTAAAAAAATGTTTTATTAATTCTTTACAGAGAGAAAAGGAGAGGGATAGAAAGCTAGAAACATCGATGAGAGAGAAGCATTGATCAGCTGCTTCTTGCCCTACTCTATGTGTCTGCAACCAAGGTACATGCCCTTGAGCGGAATTGAACCTGGGACCCTTCAGTCCGCAGGCTGATGCTCTATCCACTGAGCCAAGTTGGTTAGGCTCTAAGAATCTTAAGAGTTATGTCCCACAACATCCTAACTTGTAACATAAGTAGGGGTCTGTCTTGACAGAGTGGAGTGCCTTTTGTCTAATTGAGTACACTATAATTTATTATTTAGAAGGCCTACAGAGTTTTGAAGATAATTTTAATAGTGAAAGCAGTACCAATTTGGACTAAAGGGACAGAGACAATTCAAAATGAAAAGAGGCCTGTGGGCCCCCAACTTCTCACGAGCACAGGTCATTTCTTATTTAAAAGGAAAGATATCTCAGAGCGTGCTGAGAGAGTGGCTCTAGAAGCCAAGGAGAGCAATGGTGGACTTTTTCTGAGAGGAGAGGAAAATCCTACCAGGGAGCAATAGAATCAGGCACTAACTAAGGGAATTCTGGATTTGGGATAGACTGAGATATGTGTCTGGCTAAATCTCAGAATTTTCATGGGTCAGTGACTGCTCTGTGCTTCCCCATCTCCCATGTTGAACAGAAGTATCTATTACGGTTATCCTGCCTTGTCTCAGCATTGTATATTAGGTGTGTGGGAGGTAGTTAACTTGTATTTTTAAGTCACAAGCAGTGGTGTGCTGGTAAATATTTAACAACTGGATTCTAGAGGGGGGGAAAACACCCTGATTTGCATTATTTGTCAATTTCTGTGGTATAAATTCTTCCACCATGACTGATTTCAAACTATCAATGTGATGTCTCTGGATGCAGAGTTAGAAGATAATCACAATCAGCTCTCATGAGCCAGTTCCAGGGCACCACTGAATACCCCTACCCTAGTTTCCCCAGAGCCTCAAACTCTCTCTTCATTCTTCCAGCAAGAACAATTTTCAGATCTTTATTTCACACTATGGAGTAGATAACTTAAATAAATTGAAATGAAAACTTCAGGCTAAAGTATTTAAATGTGAAAGGTGAAATCCAGGCATCATCATTCTCACCTTCAAACTTTATCTCAGATCAAGTCCCCTCTGGCCTGAACATTGTAATCATTCATTGATTAGCAAATATGTGGAAAGTATACAGACTTTGAAGTCAGAGAGAATTGTGTTTGATTTCTGCCCCTTGCCAGCTGTATGACCTTGGCCATGTAAATAATCTTTTTGAACCCCAGTTTTTGCATTCATAAGGTGGGAATTCTAAACTCTACTTTATAGGGTGGTTGTGAGAATTACGGGAGGTGAGGCAGGTACACGGAATGCATGGTATCCATCACTATTATTACAATGTGCCAGGAACTGGGCTAAGTGTCAAGGATATAAAGGTGGAAAAAACCGAAACTAGCCAGGATTTCAGTGTTCAAGGGATTCATGGTTCATGGCCATCTGTCCACCTATGCTAATCTCCAAACTATTTTTCAACTCCATATGCAATCTACTCCTTCAGAGTTTCACTTCATTTCCCCCTCCGTTTAGGATGTTATTTACCATTCTCTACCCATATGAAGGCAAACTTACTCTATAATGGCAGTCCATTTGCAATCTTCTGAAAGACCTCCCTGTCTCATCAGGTGCCAATGAGTCAATCCTGGCCCAGCAAACTCTTGTGCCTGCAGGCAGCATTTATTTTATTCTGCCTTATAGTCTAAATATCCAGCAGCAGCAGCTAAACACCTCATGGGCAGGAGCTAAGTCTTCTATTTCCTGTTCCCTCCCACCTTAGTCTCTAAGTACATTACCTGTATTGCTTATTAACTCAACTATCCTCCAGTTATCCCATTTTACACATAAGAAAACTATTAACAACCCAGGTCACACAGCAATAAGTGTCTAAACAAGGATTTGAGCCCAGGCTATTTGGCTCTAGAATAGTCTTCTTCATCATGAACCAAAGCACATTTTAAACTAGAATAAGGTCTCATCCATCACTGGGGACTCTAGACTATGGTCAAGCTGACCTGCAATGTGATTTGGTTGTTTTAACGCAACCAATATTCATTGGGCATCTATTATGTTTGGGAGAGGCAGAGTGGTGTAGTGCCCAAGGCCATGGATTCCAGAGCCATGACTGGCTCCACCACTTACCAGTCATGCGAACTTTAGCAAGTTACTCAACCTCTATGTGCCTCAGTTTCATCACCTCTAAAATGGGATAAAGATAGTACTTGCGTCACTGAGCTGTTGTGAGGATCTTAAAGCATTAGTATATGTAAAAGGCTAAAAACACAGTAAACATTATAAGTGAAAGTTATTGCTAGCCTCTGGTGATAACATGAGGAATAAATGACAGTTCCTGACCTCAGGGTTGATATCCTATTGGAAGATAGGCTTTATAGAAAACCTGAAAATAGATAATTTCTCACAGAGTTCTGGTTCAAGGTAAGGGAGCACCTCACCCTCAGGTCACCGTGGGTTTTTTGAGAATGGGAGTGCCAGGTCTTGAAGTACAGACCAGAAATAGTAAGGGCCTTCAGACATAAGAAAGCGCTTGTAAGAAGCTTAGAGGATAGATACTAGTAAATCACTTTGTGTTCTGTTTCTAGCGGTACTGTCTCCAAATTCTTGATCTTTCTCTCTAGCTGCCCATTAAATTCTCCAACTCCTCTCCCCTTCATGGAAGTAACTCTCATCTTCTATTCTCTATCTACCCTTCTACGTCCCATTTCGACCCTGTCCTGATGTGTGTAACTAAGGTATTAAGGGAAGAGGGCAGGGGTAGAGTGGAGAGGTATTATAGTCCTGGTGTTTTCATTTTGCCCTTTTACCCAAATGAGGCACCTGGGGGAGAGGAGAGGAAGAAGCTGTATCCTCGGCCAGAGAAAAGACAGACTCCCCAGCCTCCAGCCTCCAGCCTCTGGGTCCAGGCTCAGGAAGTGGATGGGCTCACACCACAGCCTGGGGAAGTTTGTGGGGTCTTTAGAGAGAGGAGCTAAAGGAGATGGGGGCAGGCAATCTTAAAGAAAGTGAAATTTACCCACATCCCAGCTGCCCACTGGTCACATCTAAATTACAAGAGAGAGACTGGGGGGCGAAGAGGGGGGAGGTAGTGGGAATCCTGGGTTAGGAGATTACAGGTCATGAGAAGAAAGGGTTGGGATGGTTTGGGGGAGCAAGTCAGGGGTTAGGTTGGGGAGGACAATTTTCCTTTCCTTGAGAGGTCAGGTTTTGGAGGAAGATCTACAGGTCAGTAACCCACCTGTCTCAGCAAAGCTGATGATCTCATATTCCTGTCCCCTGTCAGCCTTCAGAAGCGCCCCCTGTGGGCGCCCATGGAGGCGCTGCAGTGCTATCCTCAGAGCGGCTCTGGACACTGGCCGGCTCAGCGTTGGGCGCTGGCTGAGGTGCAGCTTGTCCAAGATGCTTTTCTTGGCAATGGGGAGAAGCAGCTCCCGCTGGCTCTGCAGGTCCAAGGCATGCTCCCCACATGCCAGGCATCGACTGTCAGCTCTGGTAGCCACTGTGGCCAGAGCCAGGAATAGGAAGGCCAGGAACAATGAGGAGATCATTGTTGGGGCAGGCCCTCCTTGAGTGACACAGTGAGAGAAGGTCACAAACCCCGGGCTCAGGGTCTCAACAGCTGTGGTCTCAGTTCTGTCCTGGCTGCTAGAGTCTGGAAAAGGAGAATGGGTCCAGCTGGCATGGCTCCTTGTTGCAGGGGAGAGAGCAGCCAAACATCTGACTTGAGAGATGAAGCCAGTTACAGGTAGAACTTGGCAGAAGCTGCCAATGCATAATCAGTGAAAGGACAGATTGGGGGATGTTAGTGGAGGTTGGTTTGTTTGGGGAAAGAAGTGTTCCTAGGCCAATGCTGGGAGACAGTGGGTTGCCCATGTGAGCTGCCAGGCCTAGGGACAAAGGTCAGGGATGAAATTCCTCTTCAGATCAATGGCCTTGCTGGGAAGCCTGGTGGGGAAAGGGAGAGATTAGAACTTGTAAAATAGAATATTAAAGGGTAAAACTTTCAAACAAGAGGGGGTTTTGGGCAGGTATTTTAGGTCACTGTCATGCAGGTAATTGAGGGTTTGAGAATTGCCATTTCTTTTGCCTGATACTTCTCATATCTCTGCCAGCCCCCAACCAAAACTTTTGTTAATTCTTGTTTGGTCTTGCCCAAGTGAGGCTCAAAAAACATCCAGTCTGAAGGGTTGGGAGAGGAGAGGAAGTGTTCTACTCAGGTCTTCTGTGTACTCAGTGAGAAGTCTGAAGGTGAGGAAGGGGCTTGAGAGCTAGATGTACTCTGGGGTTTCTTCTGTTTAGGAAATTTTAAAGTTGCTCAGAATTCTCCCTTTTCTCCTCTAAAGGGAAAGGCTTTTATTCCACAAGGGGGATTTACCTGGCAGGAGTGGCAGATGGAGTTTGGAGCATAGGTTTTTAAGTTTTTCTCCCCCAGTTCGCCCTCTTTTTCCTTTTATCAGCTGTGTGACTCTTGGTAAGTTACTTAACCTCTCTTGCTTTAGTGCCTTCATTGGAGAAATGGGATAAATGATTACCCATGATTCCAAAATCCAAAAAATAAAATCCACATTTTTGTGTGTGTGGGGGTAACTCATATAGTGTTTAAACCTGACCTGATCAGAAGTGAAGTTATTTATGGCCTTTTAAAAAATCATTCTGAGACTATTTATATGTTTTTTACTGCAGAAATAGTATTTGATTATAGAATGCTACCCTTAGAGGTACTACATAATGTACATTTAGAAAATATTTTTATTTATTTCAAGGGAGAGGGAGAAAGAGATATAGAAAAATCAATGATGAGAGAGAATCATTGATTGACTATTTCCTCCATTCCCCACTTTGGGGGTTGAGCCCAAAACCTGGGCATATGCCTTGACATGGAATCAAACCATGACCTCCTGATTCATAGGTCAGTGCTCAATCACAAAGCCATGCCAGCCAGACCATAATATACATTTTACATACCATTTTACCTTTTTAAAACTTGACATTTTCTAAATTCTGATCCATGTCTGGTCCTATGGATTAAACATTTTTTTTTTAAATTGAATTGAGATGAAGGGAGAGGGAGAGGGAGGAGGAGGGGAGAGAGAGAGAGGTAGAAACATCGATGGGCTGCCTCCTGCATGGGCTGTCTCCTGCATGCCCCCTACTGGAGATCAAGTCTGCAACCTGGGCTTGTACCCTGATCAGGAATCGAATCAGCGTCCGTTTGGTGCATGGGATGACACTCAATCCACTGAGCAACACAGGCTGGGCTGCTCCTATGGATTTTGAATATGAGATTACAGATCTTTAACGATTATCTCACAGTTTTAAGATTTAAATAATTTTGTAAAGCACTTACAGTGGCTGGCACAGAGTAAGTGCTTAATAAAAGTTTAATATTATCCCTACTACATAGGTTTGTTTATGGGCCAGAGTACCCTCACCTCTAAATGTGAAGAAATTCTGCCAATATCTGCCCTTCTGGACTCTACATTTTAATACATTCTGAAGTTCTAAAATTCAGAGCTTTTTAGTACATTCTGCAGTTCTTGTTGCATAGTAAGTATCTAATGGTCGAATTCTGTCAATGTAAGACTACAACACCTTTGAGGTCGGTAAATTATCTAAATACACGTAACCAATAACGAAAATGATTCTCCCTTTCTGGGTTTGCAAACTGAAGATGACTCTTAACTTATTTTGGAGGGAGGTGGTGGTAAGAAGCGATTTTAAAGAATTAAATTTTTGCATCTGAAAGACATGGACACTTACCTACCACATGATCTTTATCCATGTATACTACACATTTTTCTTGTAAAACTGCTCTTTTGGGCTCAGGAGTTACTGTCCTAAGTCAAAGGCTGTTTTGAGAGTGCTCTGCAAATTTAAATTCCTTTAGTTACTAGTATTATGTTTAAATTTAGGGTGAATCTGACGCGCTTACTGGGTTTAAGGTGGACTAAGGACCCCAGTGGATGTGGAGTGGTAGCTTGAGACACAGGTTACACAAAGGGAGCGACACCCTGCGTGTGCTCGCGGGTGGGAGCCGCAAGGTGGGTGACCGTGCCCCCGGGGCGTCCGCCGCCGGCGTGCAGAGGCACACAGCAAGCGGGGCCGCGACGGGCGCACGACGCGGTGACGTGTGCCGGACGTGGTGACGTAGCGCGCAGGCCGCAGCGGGGGGGGGGGCGGACTCTGGGCCTTTTCTTCCCCTTCTAATTTCCCCCCTCCCCCCTTTTCTCCCTTTCCGGGTTTGGTTTCCTCCTTTTCTCCCCCTCTTCCCCCTCCTTCCCAAGCCCCTTTCCCCTCCCCCGCCCCAGTTCCCCCCCCTGCACCCCTGTCCCGGGCCCGGGGGAAACCCCCGCCGAGAAGAGCCCGCCCCCAGAAGCGCGCTGCCGCTGGCCGTCAGGGCCGAGCCGCAGCCGAGCGGCCGTGGGCCCGGGCGGCGGGCGGAGACGCGGGTGCCCTCCCCGCCACGGCCCGCGCGAGGTGAGGCCACCTCCGGGCCGAGGGGGCGGGCGGCGCGGGCAGGAGGCCCGTGGGGAGGGGGCGTGGCGGCCGCGCGGTGCGGCGGGCAGAGGCCCCCAGGCTGGGTGCCCCGCGCTGGAGCCGCCCGCGGCCGGGGGTGGGGGCGGTGGCCGGAGCCTCTGGTGACGGCCGGCCCCGCGGCCGGCGATGTCTGTCCGCAGTGTGTGGGGACACGCTGGCGAGAAGCGGGGAAAGCGGGGCGCGGGGTGGAGGGCGGGGGAGCGGGGGGCCGGCGCCACCTGTGGCCTGTGCAGCGGGACCTAAAAACTTGCGCCCTTTTGCGGCTGGGGGGTGACTACCGCCATGTGTCCCTTGGGTCTGCGTTTCCCGGACAAAACGGGAGGGAAAGGTGGGGAGTGTTTCAGAGAGGCCGGTCCGAGTTGGTGCGGAGACGGGGATTGGAGTTGGGACGCACCGGGAGCGGAGGGTTCTGGAGCGTAAAAGTTGGGCCTACACTAAGCCCATAACTCACGGAGCCCCGGGAGACCATTCGGTTTCCTGTGGAGCCAAAATTTTTCAACATTTGTGACCGTTAGCCTAGTAGTTCCACAGAATATTTACTTACTCACGGTGAACTGTTCTTGTACAATGACGAGAAGTGACCGAATAAACAGCCCCAGAGTTTCATTAAACCAAAGAAAGGGAAAATTTCAATTCAGATCCCAGTGGGATGAATGTTCTTGGATATGGATATATATATATATATATTTAGTTGATGTGGGTGGGCAAAATGGAGACTGGAGGTTCCACTTTTAAAATGTCACAAATTCTTAAACGTTTTATTGTACTTTTGAATCGTCATATGGGCACTTAAATTGGTTTTGTGACTCTTCTTTCTTACCGATGCCTTTCCCCCCTTTCCTTTTTTTTCGTGTTCTTTCTCCAGTATTTCTCTTTTCCCGTTTTGTGGAGCCAGGGGCATGGAGACAAAAGTTTAGTGGTGGAAAGTGGTAGGTTAGGGCTAATTCAGTTCACTCTTCAGCTGTGTTTTTTTTCTTCCCCTGTTGCTGTCCTCCACAGGTTTGAGAGACCTGAGAACCTTTCTTGAAGGTCTGATAAATTGTCAGCAAAAAATCAAATTTCAGAGTTGCAGTTCCAGCTATCTTTGAGTCCACTATATGATCTATATACTGTAGATCTCCACAGTTTAAAACAATTTAAAGTTTTGCTTATGTAAAATAAGGTGCCTGATATTTTTTAGTGGCGTCAGAAGAGGAGATGGCTTCCTTTTTCTCTCAGAATGAAACCCACAGACTTTACAATTGCCTTCAAAGCCCTAGATCTGTAGCACCCTTTTGCTCCTCCCCCTCCACCAATATATGTACTGGTCTGTGGCTGTTCCTTGAGGACATTTCTGCTTCAGGGGTTGTGCACTTATTCCCTGGATCTTCCAGGGTAACCATTTCCTTATGGAGCTGCACAGCCTTGTTGCCTCACCTCCAGATCTTTATTCAAATGTCACACTTAACAGGGACATTTCCTTGGCTATCTAAATTGCAAAGCCCCTCCCCCATATAAATTTTCTGAATATCCTATCCCACTTTTCTGCTTGATTTTTCTCCTTACCTCTTATCACATGAGAAATAGCAACATCAATGATGAGAAACATTGGTCAGCTGCCTCCTGCAGGCCCCACACTGGGGATGGAGCCTACAACCCTGGGCATGCGCCCTTGACCAGAATCAAAACCGGGACCCTTCTGTCCCCAAGGCAAACTAGCTAGGGCTAACGTGCTGTGTATTTAGATAGGAAGCTTCATGAAGGCAGATAGTTCTGTTTTATTAATTTTTATATCCTTAGCATAAGGCATAGTACTTATGCAGTTGGTGCTTAACAAATTTTTTTGACTAAATAGGTAAAAAGGAGTTTTATTTTTGAATTATCTCATTGTCATGAATTTCTGATCACCATTGGTTGTCCTTGGAGGTGTGGAATGGATTTTTACTAGGATTTTGTAAAGTATTTATTGGAAGAAATTGAGATTTTTTTCTTGTCAGTTCTTGCCACATTTCTCTTGACAGAAATCTTGGGCTTCCAGGTCATTGAATAAAACACTTTGAAGGCAGAGAGGGTGAAGTGTGGGGAACTTTATTTGGCATTGGTGGTCTTAGAGCAGCGGTTCTCAACCTGTGGGTCGCGACCCTTTCACATGGGTCGCCTAAGACTATTGGAAAACACCTATTTCCCATGGTCTTAGGAACCAACACACCGCTCCTTGGTGTAGCAAAATGTAGCAATATAGTTTACTGTTGTCATATTAAGACTGTTACCCTTGCTACACCAGGATTCAAGACAAAATTTCATTTATTTGTAATTAGAAATAAATACTTCACAATATATAATTACATATTGTTTTTGTGATTAATTACTATGCTTTACTTATGTTCAATTTGTAACAATGAAAATACATCCTGCATATCAGATATTTACATTACAGTTCATGACAGTAGCAAAATTACAGTTATGAAGTAGCAACGAAAATAATTTTATGGTTGGGGGTCACTACAACATGATGAATTGTATTAAAGGGTCGCGGCATTAGGACAGTTGAGAACCACTGTCTTAGAGGAATATTACCTCACATCTCATGTGGGTAGATTTTTACCAAATGCTTCAGGCTCTTCCCTTGAGATTTGTTCACATCCCCAATGAAAGATATCACCATCCTTACCACTTTGAATTTTTCAGTAGACTGAAGATACTAGTATTTATAATTTGGGCAATATGGGTTAGGCATTTTTTTCTTCATTCATGTAGAGGCAGTTGAACTAAAAAAAAACGATGAATAACTTTCTAACAATGGTGAAGTGTTTGGTAATAAGCAACATTTGATCCTTTTAATCTCAATTCCATTTTGTGCTCATTTTTAGCAACTAAATTCTATATTAAGTCTGAAGATAAAAGGAGCAGGCCCCGTGAGTTCTGTGGATTATCTCTTATTTATTTTATCCTTTTTTTTTTTTTGTTAATCCTCCCCTGGGATATTTTCTCATTGATTTTTAGAGAGGAGAGGAGAGATGGAGAGAGAGAATCATATGTGAGAGAGACTCGTCCATTGGTTGCCTCCTGCATGCGCCTGGAGCCTATGGTGCCCTTGACCAGAATTGAACCCGGGACTCTTCAGTTGGAAGGCTTATACTCTGTTCACTGAGTCAAACCAGTTAGGGCCCTTTCTTGTTTCTTGATTGATTTCATTTGTTACTTTCATTGACCTTCTGGCCAGAGTGGCCTGGGTAAGAGTTCTCTTTGGGGCAGTCCTGGCCACTGTTTTTCAGATTAGGAAGGCAAAGGGTTGAGGTAGTGCTTTTAACTCTATGGGAATGCTGGTGGCAAATTTTTGCTTAACCCTTTGCCAGGACATTGAAAGCTGCCAGGCCAAAGAGAATGGTATGTGTGTGTATGTGTGTATAAGAGAGAGAGAGAGAGAGAGAGAGAGAGAGAGAGATATTGGGTGTCCTATATCTATTGGACTGGATCTGATTTGGATATTATTAATGTAAAGAAGTAACAGCATCAGAAATAAATTAGTAATTCTCATTTGGTGAATACTTTCTGACATAATTTAGGCAGATTTATAGAAGCATCTATCAGACTTTTATTGTCCCCTTTTTAATCCTTTCACAGAGTTTCTAGAAAGTCTTTCTGAAGCTCCAGAGATAAACAGTCTGTGCCATGTTCTCACCTCTTATAGATACACTAGAGGCCCAGTGCACGAATTCATGCATGGGTGGGGCCCAGCCAGCCTGGCCCCAATCGAGGTGGATCAGGGCCAGGCCTATTGGGAGGAGGAGATGGTGAGAGGTTGGCCGGCCGACCTGCCCTGATCGGGGCCCAGTCAGGGCTGGGCCAGCTAGGGGTAGGGACCATGAGTGATTTGTCAGTGGACCTTGCCCCCGATTGGTGTGTGGGGGGCCGATTGGGGGTCAGTGGGGCGAGGGGCCATGGTGGTTAGCCAGCCGGCCCTGTCCCTGATCAGAGTGTGGGGGGGGGCTGATCAGGGGTGGAGCTGGCTGGAGGGAGGAGGTGTGGGTCGATTGTGGTGGTGGGGGGCCCATTGGAGATGGGGTCAGCCAAGGGGAGGGGCTGCAGGAGATGAGCCAGCTGCCCCTCCCCCATCAGGCTGGTTCGCTGGCCACAGTGGGCATCATAGCCACTGGTTGTTCAGGTCATTACGGCTTTCCTGTCACTGGCTTTTATATATAGATATTGAGTGCTGACAATGGTTCAGAGTAGGTAACAGTTTCTAAATGATGCAGAGCTTATTCCTGTGTCAGATCTCTTTAGAAACTCAAGGAAAGCTTTCAGGAAAAAGCATATTTGGGGGAAAGGATAAAAAGTGTTTTATTTTGGTTACATGGTCTCAGGAAGAGACAGAGGAGAGAATTCCATGAAACTGTGTGTGTGTGTGGCGGGGGGGAGATGATGTTAAAGTTTTTCTATGCCTCCTTGTAAGATTGGATAAGGGACTCTTGAGTGTTCCTCTGTGGAATGTGCTACCAATTTACAAGTAGGGAAAAATAACTGGACTCATGGCTTGAATATGTGTACATGAATACAGTTGGTGTGTCTAATTTTAGAGACTTTCTTCATACAGTGGCCTCAGTATTTCCCTCCAGTTGTATCCCTCTTACCCTCTGTGCTGTGTAGAAAACATTCCACTTAATAATCTTTTAGTGGTTAACTTTTGTTCTTACCAATTTAGCAGTGTAATACCTGTTCCACCTCTCCAGTGAAGTTACCATGTTCATTTCTTCCTATGTTTGAGTTTATTTGTGAGAACAAGTATAGATAGGAAAGATTTTCTAAACAATCTATTTTAACTCCTCTTTGACTTCCCTTAGATTGCCTTAGCAATCTCCACACTTAAAAAAAATGGATGTGAAAGCCCATAATTATAATCTGCAATGATTTTATTATTTTTATATGGGATGTATGAAAGGAAAGATTCTGGATGCTTCCTAAATCCAGGTGTTTTTTTTTTTTCTTTTCTTTTCTGTAGGATTTCCTGTGAGTTGTACAGTCCAGGTGTTAGAGCCTATACTGAGAAAGCTGTTTTAGCTTCTTGTATTGATAATAAGTTTCCTAGAGTACTTTCCTGTGCTTAAAAAAATACATTTTTTAAAAAATTGATTTTAGAGAGGAAGGGAGAGGGAGAGAGAGATAGAAATGCCAATGATGAGAGAATCAATTGGCTATCTCCTGCATTCCTGCTACTGGGGATCAAGCCTGCAACCTGGGCATGTGCCTGAACAGGGACTTAAACCATCACTTTCTGGTTCATCATAGGTTGGTCCTCAGCCACTGATCCACATATGCTGGGCTTCCTGTGCTTTTTAAAAAAGAACTGATCAAATTGGGAACGCCCAGCCTATAGATGAGAGAGGATAAGGAGAAAATGTGTGAAAGTTTTAGTCATGTCTCAATAATCAAAATCCTTTGTATTTTTAAAGGACTAATTTTATTCTATTTCTCTTTAGTTTGTTAACCATAAAAGCATCACAAATCTTTTCACTTCCATTAATTACTTGTCACACTGTGACTTTCTGAATTGTCAAAGACTGATTATGTCCTGGGAAATTATTTTCAAGCTTTTCTAGGTATTTTCTTGTGGGGGAAAAAAAAATGAAGCGGGTTATTAAGTGCTTTTGTAAGATCTCTTCCTTAATTTAGACCAACGTTTTGATTCTTTCATTTATCTATAGGCATTTATAGTATGTTTTATAGTTTTTTTGTTTTGTTTTTTTTTTAGTATTGAAGACTTCAAAATCTTTGCAAGCCAATAAAAACTATAATTTTGCACTCATCGTTATTTTGAAGTTCTTATCCTATAGAGCAAGAAGTGTAAACATAAGTGAGATAATCAGCAGGGTTTAAGATAATTCAATTTATTTCCAGTAGTTTTTTTGTTGATTATGAGTCTTGCAGAAAAAGAAAGATAAAAAGATGGTCTATAGGTTAGTCAAGTTGTATCTTGATCTTTTGGAGGTATTTTTGCTACAGCTATTAGTCTTCTTTAAAAAAAGATTAAAAAATATATATGTGTATAAAATTCTTTTATTAATTTCAGAGAGGAAGGGAGAGGGATAGAGAGGTAGCAACATCAATGATGAGAGAATCATTGATCATTTGCAGGATAGAGCCTGCAGCCCCGGCATGTGCCCTGACCAGAAATCAAACTGTGACTTCCTGGTTCAGAGGTTGACGTTCAACCACTGAGCCAGACTGGCCCGGGCCTGCTATTAGTTTTCTATATAATTATTTTCTGATGTATAGAATAGAGATAGATGTTTTTAACTACATTAACTAGTTTTCTCTGCCACTTGGTTCATTATCTTCTTTTGTGTAGATGCTTTTCGTATATTCCATGGTTATAACATTTGTGCTACAGTGTTCATTATTAATAATGATCAAAACCGTATTTCATATCTGCAAAGTAGTTTGTTTCTTTCCTAAAAACTCATTGGACCTTAAAGTGGTCTCAGTAATTATATTAAAAGTTTAGATTTTTCAAATGTGCAGTTTTTATTTTTTATAGGGGCAGTATTTTTTTTTTTTTTTAATGTCAGTTTTAAGAATTTATGCATGGCCGAAACTGGTTTGGCTCAGTGGAAAGAGCGGCGGTCTTGGACTGAAAGGTCCCAGGTTCGATTCCGGTCGGGGGCATGTACCTTGGTTGCGGGCACACCTCCAGTAGGGGGCATGCAAGAGGCAGCTGATCGATGTCTCTCTTTCTATGTTTCTAACTCTCTATCCCTCTCCCTTCCTCTCTGTAAAAAATCAGTAAAATATATTAAAAAAAAAAGAATTTATGCATGGTTTTGGCATGTGAGCAACATTCTGGGTACCAGATAATTAATTCTTCATCCCTTGGGGAAGAGTGTTTCAGACTAGTGAAAGGTTCTGTAAGTTTCATAACAGAACCAGGAGGAAAGTAGTCAAGGCAGTGACAATCTAAACTTAGTAATGGATACATTTGAAATACATTTTTTTCTCTATACTCAGAAATTGTTCTTTAGCCTTACCCTCCTTTTGATTCTGTTGGAGAAGGGAAGAAGAGAATCTAGGATAGAACTCAATTGATAACTTCTAGGAAAGAGTGGGCTATGAATGGGTAGCAGGTGAATGCAGACATAGGTGACTAAATGGTCACTTATGGTTTCTAATGTTATTGATGGATGCAGCTCCCAGAGCTATCAAAATCATTTGGAAGAACATGGTAGATCTGTTGTTAAGTCTAATGGACCGCTTTTCATCCTGATCTTCAACCATTTGTCACGGTTGATCTTTCTCTTTCTTAAAATGTTTCATTGACATGACTTTTCTTATCCACTTGCATTCCTGGTGGCTGTTTTTCTCCTGCTCATTCTTAAACATGTATTTTCCTCAGGGTTTCTTTTGTAGTTTCTCTACTTCTAATTCTTAAACCTTAATAGCATAAGCATCTCTTGGAGAATTTGTTAAGAATGTGCTAACAAAAGTCTTCATGACCTGGCCCCTGCCATATTCTCTGCCCTACTTTGTACCACACTTTCCTGTTCTTACTAGCTCTAGCCATAGTAACATTTTTTTTTTTTCTGCTCCAAGGTCTTTGTGCTTATAATTCCTTCTGAGTGAAGTGCTTTTTTCCAGATCTTGGATTGACTTACCTCTTTTAATCATTCAAGTCACAGTTCAAATAATTTCTCCATAGACTCCTTGACTACCTTATCCAAAATATTAACCTGCTGTTTGTGCTTCATGACATTCCTCTGTTTTATTATCTCCATTGCACTTGCCAATATCTTAAGTTACATTGTTTTCTTGTCTGTAGTGTGGCTCACACCTAGAAATTCAACCCTATTGCTATATTCCTAGTGCCTAGAATAGTCACTCAGCACACATTTATGAAATGAATTAATGAAGTGTGGGTTCCTGGGTCTTAGTCCCAGAGATTTTGATTTAGCAGGCTTGGATGGAGCCTAGGAGTTTGTATTTTAGCAAATATTCCAGGTGTTTCTTTTTTTTAAAAAATATTTTATTGATTTTTCACAGAGAGGAAGGGAGCGGGATAGAAAGTCAGAAACATCGATGAGAGAGAGACATCGATCAGCTGCCTCCTGCACACTCCACACTGGAGGTGTGCCCGCAAGCAAGGTACATGCCCCCGACTGGAATCGAACCCGGGACCTTTCAGTCCGCAGGCCGACGCTTTATCCACTGAGCCAAACCGGTCTTGGCTTCCAGGTGTTTCTGATGTCTTTGCTTAGTTGTGTTGAAAATCATTGCTTTACACAATCTGTTCGCCTCAGCCACCCTGATGGCTTTACTTAGCATTTGTTATTATAAACTGACAATTTGTGAGTCTGTGTCCAGTCTGATCTCTTGTCTGAGCTCCAGGCTTGTCTATTAAGTGGTTTCTTGAACAGCGCCATTTGACTGTCACACAGCACTTCAAATTCAACATGACCAAAGCAAAAATAATTTTTTCTTGGAAATGTGTTTTTCTTTTTGAATCCTCCTTTTTTTTCCCCCCAAGATGCCACCTAGTTGCATAAGCCAACAACCTGGAATTCATTATTGAGTCCTTCTTATCCTTTAGTATCAATAATCATAAAATGATATTGACTCTTTATCTGCTCAGTCTTTCTTGACTCTTCATTTTTCTCAATCAGCATCACTGCTTCCTTAATTCTGGAGACCATCCTCTATCATCTGGATAATAGATGGCTTTTACTGGATCTTCTGCTCTAGCTTTGCTTCCAGTCTTTCATTTAGTTCTGTACCCTTTTTAGGGGTGGGGAACATCCGGCCCACAGGCCATATCATTTGTTCTGGCTCTGCTAAGGCATTAGGGGTGAGTTAATTAAATGTTTGACCAAATATAGCAGGATAATTTTTAAGTTGATAATTTTGTGTGGCCTCTGAATGATGTTATAAATATCCAATTGGCCCTTGGCAGAAAAAAGTTCCCCACTCCTGCTTTAGCTAAAGAAAACTAAATCTGTTACCTTCTGCTTAAAGCATTAAAAAATAAAATAAAAAAAATATATAATGTTTATTGATTTCAGAGAGGAAGGGAAAGGGAGAGAGAGAGAGAAACCTCAGTAATGCGAGAGCATTCATTGATCAGCTGCCTCCTGCACATCCCCTACTGGGAATCGATCGATCTAGTCTGCAACCCTGGACATGTACCATGACCCGGAATTGAACTGTGACCTCTTGGTTCATAGGTCATACTCAACCATGCCTATGAGCCATGCCAGTGGTCATCCTGCTTAAAGTGTTTTAATATCTTCTTGTTTCCTGTATAAAGGCTGGGTTTGTTTGTTTGCTTGCTTATTTATTTATTTATGCTCATTGAAAATGTTTATTGATTTGAGCGGGGGGAGAGGTGTGTGTGTGTGTGTGTGTGGTTGGGGGTAGAGAGAGAGAGAAAGGAAGGAAGGAAGGAAAAAAAAGGAAGAAACATCAATGTGAGAGAGAAACATTGATATCGTTGTCTCTTGAGCCCTGACTGGAATGGAACATGCAACCTAGGCATGTGCCCTGACTGGGAATTGAACTTGCAGTCTATTTGGTGTATGGGATGATGCTCTAACCCAACCAATTGAACCACCCAGCCAGGGCTTGGAAAAATAAAAAATCTGGGGGCTTTACCTCACCTGCCTAACCTTTGCTGTTTTCACTTTGATTTCAGAGGTAGACTTCAGCTACAGATGAAATATTTATTTTTTCACTCTCCCTGTTCTTTCACCTTATCTTCCCTTGAGTGCCTCTCTACCCCAAAACAACAAGAACCAAAGCCCTCACTGGTTTGAGTATCATGTTCTGGTATCCTTCCAGGGCATCCCAAACCTCTCATTTTCTCTGCCTCTTTGAACCAGTTCCCACAAAGCTTGGTTCCTCTTTGTCTTTACCAAAGTTTTCTCTGTACATTTCATTCTGAGTTTCTGCTCAAACTGAAGTTCAATTTGCTAGGATCGTGATCTCTCTTGTGCCAAAAGAGCTCTCTAGAACCTGTGATTTTTTTTGTCTTATTCCTCTACTAGCTGTATGGATAAGAATAGGAAAGAAATTAGATTATTTGAAGCTTATGTTCTAGATTCTGATTTTGCCAGTTGTGCTAAAGTAAGTTTTTGCTCTTGTTGCTGTACCATCAGAGTTGTACATTTTTCTTTATCAAGGTATCTTCAACCTTATATTAATTATCTCAAATTTTCCTTCAGAGTTGTTTGGTTTAAAATTTATTCTTTGTGTTTTACTCTCCATCCTAGCAATATTTTTGACTATGAAGAAATGGGAAGACCAAGAGGGTTTGCATTTGGAGTATGATAGTGCAGAAATATTTCTTTATTTCTTTAAATGCGAAAATTTAAGTTATTTGAACAGTATGGTAGGAGGACTATTGAAACTTGCTTGATTTCTCTATAGGCTCTATGAGGGTGTAAAATCAGAACCATTGCTTAAAACTTTGACTTTTTAACTCTGTTTGAAGTTCTCTGAAACTTTACTGAGTTAATCCTTATTAACTCTACTGAATCAGTGTGTTTATATGTAAAATGGGCTTGAAAGTTTTTTTTATGGTAGAAGAAAACTTGACTTTTGGAGATATCTATTAAGGTTGAGTACTTCTTAATACATATATTGATTTAAATGTAAACACTTGAGATGAAAGCTTTTTTAATGAATTTTCTTAGGCTAGCTTCAATATTTTACTTCACCTATAGTTAGCAGATAATACAAAAGGACAAAGAGGTTTTTGCAGATATTAAATGAGCACACTTTCCATGTAGCTATGATGTATTTATACCTGTTTGGTGGCCACATTCAGCAAGCATAGTTTACCTTACAGGTCAGATTACTAGTCTCTAAATAATGTTCTCTAGTTCTTTTCAATAACAGAGTATCAGCGAAGTTAAGTTTGGTATAGAGAAAGTGGTGGTTTATATCTTTGTATCCCCTCCCCCCAACTTTTCTTCCTTTCTCTCTTTGGAATTAACATTGCTTTCATAACTGTTTTCCTGCCTCTTAGTTTCTTTTTTTTTTTTTATTAATGTATTACATGTGTACATATCTTCCCATTGCCCCTCCCACCCCACTCCCATACATGCCCTCACTCCCCAGTGTCTTGCATTCATTGGTTATGCTTATATGCATGCATACAAGTCCTTTGGTTGATCTCTTATCTGCTCCACCTCTCCATAACCTCCCTGCTGTAATTTGACAGTCTGTTTGATGCTTTACTTTCTCTGTATCTATCTTTTTGTTTATCAGTTTATAATGTTCTTTATTATCCATAAATGAGTGAGGTCATGTGGTATTTTTCTTTCATTAACTGGCTTATTTCACTTAGCATAATACTCTCCAGTTCCATCCAGGTTTCTGCATATGGTAAAAATTCCTTCTTTTTTATAGCAGCATAGTATTCCATTATGTAGATGTACCATAGTTTTCTAATCCAGTCATCTGCTGATTTTCACAGAGGCTGTTTCCAAATCTTAGCTATTGTAAATTGTGCTGCTATGAACATAGGGTGCATATATCCTTTCTGATTGGTGTTTCTAGTTTCTTAGGATATATTCCTAGGAGTGGGATTACTGGGTCAAATGGGAGTTCTATTTTTAGTTTTTTGAGGAAACTCCATACTGTTCTCCACAGTGGCTGTACCAGTCTGCATTCCCACCAGCAGTGCCCTAGGGTTCCTTTTTTTCTCTACATCCTCGCCAACACTTGTTGTTTGTTGATTTATTGATGATAGCCATTCTGACAGGTGTGAGATGGTATCACATTGTCATTTTGATTTGCATCTCTCGGATAATTAATGACTTTGAGCATGTTTTTATGTGTCTCCTGGCCTTCCTTCTGTCTTCTTTCAAAAAGATTCTATTTAGGTCCGTTGCCCATTTTTTTATTGGATCATTTATCTTCCTTTTTTTTAAAAAAAAATTAAATCTTTATTATTCAGATTATTACATTTGTTTCATTTTTTTTCCCCCTCCATAGCTCCCCTCCACCTGGCTCCCACCCCTCCCTCCTCTACCTTTACCTCCCTCCCGTTGACCTCATCCATAGGTGTATGATTTTTGTCCAGTCTCTCCTTGCACACCCCTCACTCCTTTTCCCCCTGGGAATTATCAGTTCACTCCCTTTTTGTGCTCCTGATTCTTTTATATTAATCAGTTTATTCTGTTGATCAAATTTTTAACTCACTTAATTTTAGATTCGCTTGTTGATAGATATGTATTTGTTGTTCATAATTTTTTATCTTTTACCTTTTTCTTCTTCCTCTTCTTGAAGAGTACCATTCAGCATTTCATATAATACTGGTTTGGAGTTGATGAGCTCCTTTAGCTTTTTCTTCTCTGTGAAGCTGTTTATCTGCCCTTCAATTCTGAATGATAGCTTTGCTGGATAGAGTATTCTTGGTTGTAGGTTCTTGCTATTCATCACATTGAATATTTCTTGCCACTCCCATCTGGCCTGCATCGTTTCTGTTGAGAAATCAGCTGACAGACGTATGGGTGCTCCCTTGTAGGTAATGAACTGTTTTTCTCTTGCTGCTTTTAATATTCTCTTTGTCTTTTGCTCTTGGTATTTTAATGATGATGTGTTTTGGTGTAGTCCTCTGGATTCCTTTTATATGGGGTTCTGTGTGCTTCCTGGACTTGTAAGTCTATTTCTTTCACCAGAGGTGGGAAGTTTTCAGTCATCATTTCTTCAAATAGGTTTTCAGTATCTTGCTCTCTCTCTTCTTCTGGCACCCCCACAATTCTGATGTTGGTATGCTTGAAACTGTCCCAGAGGCTCATTACATTATCTTCACATTTTTGGATTCTTTTTTTTCTTCTTGCTTTTCCAGTTGAATGTTTTCTGCTTCTTTATATTTCAAATTTTTGACTTGATTCTTGCCTTCCTCTAGTCTGCTGTTAGGTTTCTGTATAATATTTTTTATTTCAGTCAGTGTATGTTTAATTTCTAGTTGGTCCTTTTCCATTTCTAGTTGGTCCTTTTTCATCTCCTCTAAATTTATCTATCTTTTCTAGGATTTTCTTGAAAAACCTTATGACCGTGGTTTTGAACTCTATATCCAGTCGTTTGTTTTTCTCCATTTCCTTTGTTTGTGATCTCTTCCTTTGTCTCCGCATTTTCACTATGCCGGAAGAACTTCTGTGTTGGATTCAGCCTTATGATACAAGACTTGCAAAACACAAAAGCCTCTCTGTTGAGCATGGGATGGGTGGAGTCTCAGGGCTTAACGGACTGCCTTGCCTTCCAGTCAGCCCTGCCCTCCACGGCCCGTGGGTCTCACGTGACTGGGTAATCGCTGGAGAGGTCCCTGTGAGCATGTGCCTCTAAACTGCTGCCTTTCCGGCTCCCCTGTGCTCCGGGACTATATGAGTCTGGGTTCCCAGGGTTTCACCTGAAACTGGGGTTTAGTGGAGTTAGAAGTGGCGCAGTTGGGAGGCTCTGTCTCCTGCCTACTCATGAAAGCCTGTGGCACAATCAGCAGTCGGTCTTCTGTGCGAAGTGCTGTGTGCACTACCAGACTTCTGCCCTTTTGCGACTCCCTACATTTTTGGGCACTTCTCCCTTTTCACAGTCCAAACTCCCTCCGTATAAGTTTCGGTTGGACGTGGGGTTTAGTGCCGTAGGATAAGGGGTTCAATGCAGTTGGGAGTCTTCGTCTCTCTCCCGCCAGAGAAAGCCAGCCAGGTACTCCAGCACCCGCCCTCTCCACGCGTGCATCTCCGTACCTCAGCTTTTTGCAGCTCCTCTAGGTCTCGTGAGCCCCTCTCTTTCCTTCTAGTTGTAGAATTTCCACTCCGCCAGTTTTCCTGTGGTTCTGGATGATGTCCGTTCTGTCTTTTAGTTGTAGTTTTGAAATTGTTGTGTGAGGCAGCAGTGTAGGTGTTCACCTATGCCGCCATCTTGGATTCTTTCCTATCTTCCTTTTATTAAGTTGTATAAGTTGCCTATAGATGTTGGAGATTAAACTTTTAACAGTGATAACATTTGCAAATGTGTTCTCCCATACAGTGAGCTCTCTTGTTGTTTGTTGATGGTTTCTTTTGCTGTGAAAAAGCTTTTTTTTTTTTTTATGTAGTCCCATTTGTTTTCTTCTCTTTAGCTTTCATTGCCCTCGGAACAGTATCATTGAAGAAGTTCCTTCAGCATGTGTCTGAGATTATGCTGCCTGTGGATTCCTCTAGTATTTTTATGGTTTCCTGTCTTATGTTTAAGTTCTATATCCATTTTGAGTTTATTTTTGTATATGGTGTAAGTTGGTGGTCTAGTTTCATTTTTTTGCATGTATCTGTCCAATTTTCCCAGCACCATTTATTGAAGAGACTGTCTTGATTTGTATGTTCATGCCTCCTTTGTCAAATATTAATTGAGCATAATGGTTTGGGTCGATATCTGGGTTCTCTATTCTATTCCATTGGTATATATATCTGTTCTTGTGCCAGTACCAGGCTGTTTTGAGAACAGTGGCTTTGTAATACAGCTTGAAATCTGGTATTGAGATCCCACCTACTTTATTCTTCTTTCTCAGGATTGCTGTGGCTATTTGGTGTCTTTTTTTTATTCCAGATGAATCTTTGGAGAGTTCTTTCTAGGTCTGTGAAATATGCCATTGATATTTTAATGGAGAATGCATTGAATCTATAGATTGCTTTGGGTAATATGGACATTTTGGGTAGTATGTCGAATCTCCCAAACCATGAGCATGGTATGTTTCTCCATCTGTTTACATCTTCCTCTCTTTTTTTCAGTGTCCTGTAGTATTCTACATATAGGCCTTTTACCTTCTTAGTTAAGTTTATTCCTAGGTATCTCATTTTTTTTGGTGTGATGGTAAATGGGATTGCTTTTTTAGTCTCTCTGTAAGTTCACTATTGGTGTATAGAAATGTCATAGATTTTGG
>JAAGEH010000304.1:1399432-1556308 GCA_011751065.1 Lasiurus cinereus | reverse complement strand
CTCTCTGTAAGTTCACTATTGGTGTATAGAAATGTCATAGATTTTGGTGTTAATTTTATATCCTGCTACATTGCCGAATTCATTTATTAAGTCTATTAGTTTTTTGATGGAGTCTTTCAGGTTTTTTATGTACAATATCATATCATCTGCAAATAAGGACAGCTTTACTTCTTCTTTTCCAATTTAGATGCCTTTTATTTCTTCTTGTTTAATTGCAATGGCTAATACTTCCAGTACTATGTCGAGCAGGAGTGGTGAGAGTTGGCATCCCTAACTTGTTCCTGTTCTTAGGGGAAATGGTTTTAGATTTTGCCCATTGAGTATGTTGTTAGCTGTGGGTTTATCATATATAGCTTTTATTATGTTGAGGTATGATCCTTCTATTCCTACCTTGTTGAGAGTTTTTATCAAGAAAGGGTGTTTTTCTTTCATTGACTGGCTTATTTCATTAGCATAATGCTCTCCAGTTTGGATTTTGTCAAATGCCTTTTCTGCATCAATTGATATGACTATGTGATTTTTATCTCTCAATTTGTTTATGTGATGTATGACGTTTATTGATTTGTGGATATTGTACCATCCTTGCATTCCTGGGATAAATCCTACTTGGTCATGATGTATGGTCTTTCTGATGTACTGCTGGATCCTATTTGCTAGAATTTTGATGACGATTTTGGCATCTATGTTCATGAGTGATATTGGCCTGTAATTCTCTTTCATTGTGTTGTCTTTATCTGGTTTTGGTATTAGGGTGATGCTGGCTTCATAGAAGGAGCTTGGAAGTGTTCCTTCCTCTTGAATTTTTTTGGAATAGTCTGAGGAGGATAGGTTTTAATTCTTCCTTGAATGTTTGGTAAAACTCTCCTGTGAAGCCCTCTGGCTCCAAGCTTTTGTTTGCTGGAAGCTTTTTGATGACAGCTTCAAGTTCTTCCATAGTTATTGATCTATTGAGATATAGATTCCTCCTGATTGAGTTTTGGAAGGTTATATTTTCTAATATGTCCATTTCTTCCAGGTTGTCCAGTTTGTTGGAATAGAGTTGTTTATAGTATTTTTTTTTTTTTACAATCCTTTGAATTTTGGTGGGGTCTGTTGTTATTTGACCTCTTTCATATCTGATTTTATGTATTTGGATACTCTCTCTTTGCTTTTCGGTGAGCCTGGCTAGAGGTTCATCAATCTTGTTTATCTTTTCAAAGAACAAGCTCTTGATTTTGTTGATCTTTTGTATTGTTTCTTTAGTTTCTATATCGTTTATCTCCGCTCTGATCTTTATTAAAGTGGTACCTCGAGATACGAATGCCCTAACATACGAGATTTTTGAGATACGAGCCGTTGAGCAAGCGATTTTTTGCTTTGAAATACGAGCAACATTTGAGATACGAGTAATCATGCGGATCGGCCGGCTGCACACGACTCACCAGTTTACCACGACTCGAGCGTCTCATAGTTTCCCACGCCTCAGTCAGTGTGCTTGTTTACCTCATTGTCGAAGCATCTTTTGTGCATTTACATACTTTATCACATTTCTTTTTATAACCATGGGTCCGAAGAAAGCGAGTGGAAAGGTCAGTGCTCAGCAGAGGATGATGTCTTTTGAATTAAAGCGTGTAATCATAGAAAAATATGAGCAAGGTGTGCGAATGGCTGACTTGGCGAGGCAGTTTGGGCGTAGTACTTCAACGAAATGCACTGTGCTTAAACAGAAGGAGTGGATAAAGGGTATAACGCCAGCTAAGGGCATTACAATAATTTCTAAGCTCCGTAGCTCTCTCCATGAAAAGATGGAGAATCTACTGATGGTGTGGTTGATGGAGAAGCAGCTTAAAGGAGATACGTTAACACAGGGCATCATATGCGAGAAGGCACGAGCGATTTACGGTGACTTGCTGGAGCAGACCCCGCGCACTTCCACGGACGAAGCATCGAAAGACTCATTTAAAGCCAGTATAGGCTGGTTTGATAACTTCAGGAAAGGTCCGGCATTCACACCATCGTCAGGCATGGTTGAGGCAGCAAGTTCGGATGTGAAGGCAGCTGAGGATTACCTCAAAACTTTTTCCGAACTGATAGAAGCCAAAGGATATATCCTCCAGCAAGTCTTCAACTGTGACGAGACAGGGCTTTTCTGGAAGAAGATGCCGAATAGGACTTATATAACAGTAGAGGAGAAGGCGATGCCAGGCCACAAACCCATGAAGGATAGGCTAACTCTCGCACTGTGGGCCAACGCGAGTGGCAACTGCAAGATCAAGCCTCTGCTCGTATACCATTCGGAAAACCCCAGAGTCTTTAAGTCACATAAGATTTTAAAAGATAAACTGCAAGTTATGTGGAGCGCAAACCCAAAGGCATGGGTCACCAGGCAGTTCTTTGTGGAGTGGGTAAACCTGGTTTTCGGCCCTTCTGTTAAGAAATATCTACAGGAAAACAACCTAACCCATGCAAGCCCTCCTCGTTCTCGACAATGCTCCTGCTCACCCACCGAACCTCGAAGATGAACTCCTCGAAGAGTTCAAGTTTATAAAGGTTGTCTATCTACCTCCCAACACCACTCCTATCCTGCAGCCCATGGATCAGGAGGTGATTTCTAATTTTAAAGGCTGTACATCAAGCACCTGTTCTGGCACTTCTTTGAGGTGATGGAGAACACAAACCTCACCCTTCGAGAGTTCTGGAAGAACCACTTTAACATCGTGATATGCCTCAGAATTATTGATCAGGCCTGGCTGGGTGTTACAACGAGGACTTTTACCTCTGCATGGAAGAAGCTGTGGCCTGAGGCCATAGCCGAAAGGACTTTCGAAGGATTCGAACCGAGGTGCCAGTGGAGGAGGAGATAGTGTCTCTGGGAAAATCCATGGGTCTGGAGGTGGATGAGAGCGATGTGAATGAGCTCGTCAAGGAGCACTGTCTGGAACTCACCACGGAGGAGTTACAAGAGTTGCAGTCTCAGCAACATGCGGAGGTTCTCCAAGAAATTGGTTTCGAGGAGGAGCCAGAGGTGGAGGAGATCTCTACAAGTGAGATAAAGGAGATCTTAGGAATGTGGGAGAGAGTGTCATACTTTGTGGAAAAGAAACACCCTGAAAAAGTTGCTACTGGTCGTGCATCGGAGCTGTTCAATGAAACTTGCCTCACCCATTTCAGAAACATTCTGAAAGGGAGGAAGAGGCAAACCTAGTTGGACACGTTTTTTTGAAATCGGCCCCAAATGCAAAGACCAGTAGCAATTAAGTTCAGTGAAGATTAGTTAAGTTACATTCAGTTTAGGGATAAAGTGTAGCATTAAGAGTGTAACCGGTAGGTAAATACACTTTATAAAACCAGTTTATTCCTTTACATTGTCTTTTATTATGTTTTTATACAATATTTGTCATTTCTAAATACATTTTTCTTATTCAAAAACACGTAACAAGAACAACTGGGTGGCATTTTGAGGGCTGGAACAGATTAACAGCATTTCAATTGATTTCAATGGGGAAATTTGCTTTGATATACAAGCAACTTGATATACGAGCAAGGTTACGGAATGAATTAAACTTGTATTTCGAGGTACCACTGTAGTTCCTTCCTCTGCTTACACTGGGATTTTCTTGTTGCTCTTTTTCTAGCTCTTTGAGTTATAGGGTTAGGTAATTTATTACCATTGTTGTTTTTGCAGTAGGCTTGTAGAGCTATGAACTCCCCTCTCAAGACTGCTTTCGCTGTGTCCCATAGATTTTGGATTGTTGTCTTTTCATTGTAATTTGTTGCCATGATGTTTTTTATTTCTTCCTTGATCTCTCTGGTAACCCAGTCATTGTTTAATAGCATACTGTTTAGTCTCCATGTGTTTGATTTCTTTGGATTGTTTTTATTGTAGTTGATTTCCAGTTTTATGCCACTGTGATCTGAGAAGATGCTTGATATGATTTCTATCATCTTGAATTTGAAGAGACTTTGCCTATGACCCAAAATATGGTCTATCTTTGAAAATGACCCATGTGCACTTGTGAAGAATGTATATTCTGTGGCTTTGGGGTGAAATGTTCTAAATATGTCAATTGATTGCATCTGGTCTAGTGAATCATTTAGGATTGGTTTTTTAAAAAATATATATTTTATTGATTTTTTTTACAAAGAGGAAGGGAGAGGGATAAAGAGTTAGAAAACATTGATCAGCTGCCTCCTGCACACATTCCACTGGGTATGGGTCAACATACCCAGTACATGCCCTTGACCAGAATTCAACCTGGGACCCTTGAGTCTACTGGCTGATGCCTTATCCACTGAGCCAAACCGGCCCAGGCAGGATTGATGTTTCTTTGCAATTTTTTGTTTAGAGGATTTGTCCAATGTTGATAGTGGGGTATTAAAGTCCTACTATGATTATATTGTTTTCAATCTCTTCCTTGATATCCTCCAGGAGTTTTTTTTATGTTATTAGGTCCTCCTATATTGGGTGCGTATATGTTTACCAGAGTTATTTCTTGTTGGATTGCTTTCTTTAGTATTATCAAGTGGCCTTCCTTATCTCTTGTTATGTCCTTCACTTTGAGATCTAATTTGTCAGATATAAGTATTGCTACCCCAGCTTTTTTTTCATTTCTATTTGCCTGAAAAACCGTTTTCTATCCCTTCACCTTCAGTCTGTGTGTGTCTTTTTTTCTGAGGTGGGTTTCTTGTAGACAGTAGATATATGGGTCCTGTTTTCTTCTCCAATCTGTTATCCTATGTCTTTTGATTGGTGCATTTAACCCATTTACATTTAAAGTTTTTATTGATAGGTACTTATTTGTCGCCATTTTTATTCTTTAACCCACTGTACTTTCTTCACTTCCTCTTTCTTTCCTTCTTTCCTTTCCTTTCCTTCCCTTTCTCTTTCCCTTTCCCTTTTCCTTTCCTTTTCCCTTTCCCTTTCCCTTTCCCTTTCCCTTCCCTTTCCCTTCCCTTTCCCATTCCTTTCCCATTTCTTTCCCAGTTTTCTCTCCTTTTGGAACCCTTATTATGCGGATGTTGTTTTGTTTTGTGTTGTCCCAAAGTTCCCTTAGGCTCTCCTGCTGCTTTTTAATATATTTTTCTAGAAGTTGCTCTACTTGGGCATTTTTCCTACCTTGTCTTTTAGCTCAGTGATGCGGTCCTCTGCTTATTCTAGTCTACTCTCTCTTTTTTTTGATTTAATAAATCTTTATTGTTCAGATTATTACAATTGTTCCTCTTCCCTCCCCCCATAGCACCCCTCCACCCAGCTACCACTCCTCCCTCAGCTCTCCCCCATTGTCCTCATCCATAGATGTATGATTTTTGTCCAATCTCTTGTCGCATTTCCCACACCCCTTTCCCCATGAGAGTGGTCACTCCACTCCCTTTCTATTATATTCACCAGTTTATTCTGTTCATCAGATTTTTAATTCACTTGATTTTTATATTCATTTGTTGATAGATATGTATTTGTTGTTCATAAGTTTTATCTTTACCTTTTTCTTCTTCTTCCTCTTCTTAATGAGTATCTTTCAGCATTACATATAATACTCCATTGGTGTTGATGAACTCCTTTAGCTTTTCCTTATTCGTGAAGCTCTTTATCTGTCCTTCAATTCTGAATGATCGCTTTGCTGGGTAGATAGCTTGGTTTCAGGTTCTTGCTATTCATCACTTTGAATATCTCTTGCCACTCCCGTCTAGCCTACATAGTTTCTGTTGAGAAATCAGCTGACAATCATGTGGCTGTTCCCTTATAGGTAATTAACTGTTTTTCCTCTTGCTACTGTTATATTCTCTCTTTGTCTTTTCCTCTTGGCATTTTAATTATGATGTCTCTTGGTGTGGTCTTCATTGGATTCCTTTTGTTTGGGGTTCTGTGCTCTTCCTGGACTTGTAAGTCTATTTCTTTCACCAGGTGGGGGAAGTTTTCTGTCATTATTTCTTTAAATAGGTTTTCAGTATCTTGCTCTCTCTCTTCTGGCACCCCCATAATTCTGATGTTGGTACGCTTGAAGTTGTCCCAGAGGCTCCTTACACTATCTTCCAATTTTTGGATTCTGTTTTCTTCTTGCTTTTCCAGTTGAGTGTTTTCTGCTTCTTTGTATTTCAAATCTTTGACTTGATTCTTGCGTTCCTCTAATCTGTTGTTAGGACTCTGTGTAATATTTTTAATTTCAGTCACTATATGTTTAATTTCTAGTTGGTCCTTTTTCATCTCCTCTTGGGTTTCACTAAATTTATTGACCTTTTCTAGGAAATTCTTGAAAAACCTTATAACCGTGGTTTTGAACTCTATATCCAGTCATTTGTTTTCCTCCATTTATTTTGTTTGTGATCTGTTCCTTTGTCTCCGCATTTTCGCTGCTTCCCTGAGTTTGTAGAGTAGCTTTGTGTGCTAGGTGTCCTATATGGCCCAGTAGCTCCGCCTCCCCAGTTACCTGAGGTGAACTCTCTTGGTGCAACCCTTCGTGGACTGTGTGTATAGCCTTATTGTAGTTAAGTCAACTAGAGGGAAAAGTTAGGAAGAGAGTGATGGCTTAAAGATAGAGTTGAGATAGAGTAAAATGATGCTAATGGAAAGATGAAAATAGAATGTAGAATACTAATCCCAAAATACAATAAAGAGAAAATGACATTTTTTTAACAAATAGGTAAAATAGTAGTAGTAATAATACTGATTGAAAATAAAAAGGTAAAATCAAGTGAGGAAGAAAGAAAAAAATTTGTTTAAGTAAAAGATGAAAAAATAAAATGTGCAGTAGTGAAGGTCATTCACTTCCTCTATTGTCCTGTTAGGCATGGCTGTTTCCCAGTCAGGACAGTATTGCCATTCCCTGCATTCCACTGCTCCTTGGTGTTGTAAGCCAGTCCTGATTTTTAACTGGGCAGTGTATCGTAATTTCTTTGTTGCTTTATTTGTGATTACACAAGAGTCATTTTGTGATTCAGCCTCTGGTGGCAGTGTTTCTGGATTGACCTCTGAGACTATAGGTCCTCTTTAGCCTGTACTTAAATCCTGCTTTCCCTGTGGCACTCAGTACTGGTTTGTGGGAGTGGGCTGCCTCAGAGCTGGTTCTCTAATGGTCACTCCCTGCTCTGATCCCTAGGTTCCAGAAAAACAGCTTTCCCCTGCAGTCTCCTAAGCCTTCCCCAACTGGGTGATCCTATGTATTGGGCTTAGCAATCGGAAGCAAGGAACTGAGGAGGAAAAAGCGCATGTGCGCAAACTCCAGAGCTGTGCGCAAACTCTGGAGCTGCGCGCAAGTCTGTGCAGTCCTCTTCCTCCCACCCCCCTCGTGTCCAAGCAGCTGGCACACTTTTAAAACTCCCAGACTGTCCTTTTGCATCAGATCAAAATGGGTTGCTTTTTAGAGATACCTTCTGACAATAGCTCTGAGGACCCCCTTCCACATTCATGGATCACACCAGCCCCAACAGCCACGGATTTCTCTAGGTGCAGACTTCTTCCAGCTCCCACAATGCGTGCATTTCTCTGTCCTGCCAGAACCAGAGACCTCACCTTATCCCAGGTGAAATCCGATCTTTCTGTGGTGGAGTGTAGAGCTCTTCTGAATCCAAGTGTTTGTGCCAATTGGGGACTGGTGTTCTTGGGTTTGCAGCTGTTTGGTGGGTGCCGTAGTTGTAGATTTTTAGGCTTCCAATAACACCCACTTTCCCTTTCAAGATGGCATGGTCTCCGTGTCTGAGTTGGTGCCTCCAGGAGGGAACCCAGCAGCAGTGGGGGCTGCCCAATCAGGAGAGGCCCATCTAGTAGTCCCCCACCTTCTCCTGGAATATAGCTGTCCCTTAACTCGCCAATAAACACTCCCCGTGTGATCCTCAGCTATTCTTTCTGTCTGCTCCGGGACAAGGCTTGGGACATGTCTGTCTATTCCGCTGCCATTTTTTTTTTCTCCTACCTCTTAGTTTCTTACAGGTTGACATTAATTAATTAAACCTCATATGAATGTCCTCATATGGAAAATGGTAATTGTCTTTTCAGTTTAGTAGACTGGCTGGATCTAGCCATAGGTCTCTTCAATTAGTAAAGTGTCCTAGGCCAAGAGATTCTCTTCTATTTACTCTATGCTATCATTTATTCTTGACTTGTATTTTGCTCAATGCCCACAGCAGAGAACATACATTTAGCCTTACCTATATATAATGTCTGACACAGGAGGCACCCTGGGAAAATTA
This sequence comes from Lasiurus cinereus, assembly GCA_011751065.1. NCBI lineage: Eukaryota > Metazoa > Chordata > Mammalia > Chiroptera > Vespertilionidae > Lasiurus > Lasiurus cinereus. The sequence continues at coordinate 1,548,145 of JAAGEH010000304.1, read as the reverse complement.
TAGATTTTCAATTAAGAATGACAGGCATTGTCCTACCCCATGTGGCTCAGTGGATAGAGTGTTGGCCTGTGAATTGAAGGGTAACAGGTTCAATTCCAGTCAAGAGCACATGCCAAGATTGTGGGCTCATTCCTCAGTGTGGTGTGTGCAGGATGCAGCCAATCAATGATTCTCTCTTCTCATTGATGTTTCTATCTATTTCTCTTTCTTCCCCTTTCTTTAAAATAAAAAAAAAAAAATGACAAGCATTCCCTTGCCACTGTTTTATTTTACCAATCCAGCTTTCCCCCCACTTAACACAGATGTAATCCTGTTACTTTAACTGCTTTGATTCATTATGAGCCTATCATAGTTTTAGGTTAGAAATCAGAGAAACCTATTATTATTATTAGTCTCTGTTAGAAAAAACATTACTTACATGTTTTCTTCCCAGGACAGTTTTCTGTTACTAAGATATTTTCTTAGTTTCTGGTCCTCCTTTATTGGTATGATAGAAAAAGGGATCTTTAAGTCAGAACTGCTTCCAAAGTAAGACCTCATATTAAGAAAATTTATAAGAATAACTCATTCCTTTATGCAAATGTTTAATAGGTGCCCATTATTTCTTAGATATTGTTACATGCTAAAAATACCAAGATAAATGCAACATTGTCTCTATCTTCAAGGAACTTGTGTTTTATTATAGACTAGAGGCCCAGTGCATGAAATTTGTGCACGGGGGTCGGGGGGAGGGGTGTCTCTCAGCCCAGCCTGCACCCCTCTCCAATATGGAACACCTCAAGGGATGTCTGGAATGGGCCTAAACGGGGAGTTGGACATCCCTCTCACAATGCAGGACTGCTGGCTCCCAACTGCTCACCTGCCTGTCTTTCTGATTCCCCCTAACCACTTCTGCCTGCCAGTCTGATCACCCCCTAACCACTGCCCTGCCAGCCTGATAAATGCCTAACTGCTCCCCTGCAGCCTGTTTGCCTCTAATTGCCCTCCTTTGCCAGCCTGGTCATCCCAAACTGCCCTCTCCTGCAGGTTTGATAGTCCCCAGCTGCCCTCCCTTTCAGGCTTGATCTCTCCCAACTGCCCTCCCTTGCAGGCCACCTTGTGGTGGCCATCTTGTGTCCACATGGAGGCAGCCATCTTGTGTGTTGGAATGATGGTCAATCTGCATATTACTCTTCTATTAGATAGGATAGAAGACTGGTGCATGGGTGGGGGCCAGCTGGTTTGCCCTGAAGGGTGTCCTGAATCAGGGTGGGTGTTTCCTTCTTGGGTGCGTTGGCCTGGGGGAGGAACCTGTGGTTGTTTGCAGGCTGGCCACACCCCCAGGCAACCCAAGCAGAGGTTCTGGTATTAGGGATTTCTTTATCTTCTACAATTGAAACTTTGTAGCCTTGTGCAGAGCCAACCCTTCTGCTTGCTCCATGGGGGCAGCCATTTCTGTTGGGATTTATTTATGTTCTATAATTAAAACTTTGTAGCATTGAGTGGAGGCCAAGACAGGTCAGGGCTGTGGAAAGCTTGGCTTCCTCCATCACTGGGGACAACCCTAGCCTCCTGCTCTCTCCAGCTCTGTGGCTGCTGCCATTTTTATTGGGATTTATTTATCTTCTATATTTGAAACTTTGTAGCATTGAGTGGAGGCCTGGGCCCACTAGGGTGTGAGGAAAGCTTGGTTTCCTCCATTGTGGGGGAAACCCAAGCCTCTTTCCTCTCTCTGTGGCCACAGCCATCTTGCCTGATTGGCTGCTGGGCGTGGCTAGTGGTATAGCAGAGGTATGGTTAATTTGCATATTACTCTTTTATTAGAGAGGATTACAAAAAACTAAATTACAAGGTCACAATGTTACACAATGTGGTGATAAAATGTAATATGAAGCCAAAAAGAGAAATTATTAACTCTAAATGACAGACTCCGATTCAGCTTTTCAGAGGAGGTAAAATTTGAACTGAATCTTCATGGATTAATTAATTCAACCTCATATGAATAACTATAGTATTAGGTGCTGGGGGTATAAAATAAAAAGACCTGGTATTTTTACCTTAAAAGAGCTTAGACATATCAATCATATATACTGCAGCTTGATGAGCACTGAGCTAGAGGAATGTACAAGGTACTTTAGAAGCACAGTGGAGATCTGGAAAGACTCAGGGTGATAATCCAGCTGAATCTTGAAGAGCTGACAACATTTAGCCAGGTGAAATATGGGAAAGAGAGTCTAGGGTGGAACTACATGTGTAAAGGGTGGAGGTGTAAAGCAAAGCAGCAAGATGCCTTTGACAAATTTCAAGGAGTAGGATGTGTCTAAACATAGGATACTTTTATGGGGTTAGTTAGAAAAGGCTAGAGAAGGCCTTATTTGGTAGGATAAAACGCTTGAATTTTGCCTTAAACTATGAAAACTATTGAAGAATTTATTATTACTTTTTTAAAGATCACTTTTAGCAATTTAGCAACTAGACGGAAATAGGTTGGAGTCCAGTTCAGTTTAAGGGCAAAGTAATCCAGATAAGAAGTAGAGTCTGATGTGGTCCTGCCAGGAATGAACAGATTCAGAATATATTTAGTGGGTAGATCTGTTAGCACAGTGGAGATGTGCTTGGAAGTATCTGTGTGTGATACTGAGGTGAAAGTGATGAGTTTTGGATGACTCCCGGGGTGGATGGTGACATTATTTATGTTAGGCAAACAGGAAGTTGCTTATTTGGGAGTAAAAGGTGTTTGTTTTTGGATTGGTTGAATTTGAGGTACCTATGAAACTATGTGGAAATGACTAACAGGAAGTTAGATGTACCATTCTAGAGTTGGAGAGAGATATTGGGGCTGGAGAGACATTTGGGAGTCAATAGTATATACCTTGTAGTCATCTAAGGATCCGTGTCAAGACTGAAGAGCTGAAGACTGGGAGTCTTGGAGAAGAACACTGACAGTGGTAATAGAGCCCTGGAAGAAAATTGAAGAGGCCAAGAAAGTAGATGGAGAACCAATAAAGTGTGTATGATAGTGCCTTAGAGGAGAGAGTTTCAAGAAGGAGGCAGTCATTTCAGGTCTGGAGTGAAGGCCTTAATGGCCATTACCTGAATCAGTTAATATATTGGTGGTTGCAAATATTGATTTTTTCATTTCTTCTACATGTACTAGTTGGTGTTGCTCGGTAAAGAAGAGCTTGATTTTCTTTTTGTTTTGTTTTTGAGAATCACTCTATAGATTTGAGGGTCACTCTATATACTTAAAAAAAAAACTTGGGCCTGGCTGGTGGGGCTCAGTGATTGAGCATCAAACCATGAACCAAGAAGTCACTGCTTCGCCCTGGCCTGTTTGGCTCAGTGGATAGAGCATCGGCCTGTGGACTAAAGGGTCCTAGGTTTGATTCTAGCCAAGGACACATGCAGGGTTGTGGGCTCAGTACCCCTATATCCCCAGGAGCGTGCAGGTGGCAGCCATTCAATGATTCTCTCTCATCATTGATGTTTCTCTCTATTTCTCTCCCTTCCTCTCTGAAATTAAAAAAAAAATAAAAGTCACAGCTTCGATTTCTGGTCAGGAGATAGGCCAGGATTGCAGGCTCAATCCCCAGTAGGGGATTGTGCAGAAGGTAGCCAATTAATGTTTCTCTTTCATCAATGTTTCTATCTCTCTATCCCTCTGCCTTCTCTCTCTAAAATCAATAAAAACATCTCGATATGTTCCAATCCATTGCTCTACAGATTAAAAACACTGACTGTAGCCCTCGCTGGTTTGGCTCAGTGGATAGAGAGTTGGCCTATGGACTGAAGGGTCCCAGGTTCTATTCTGGCCAAGGGCACATGTTTGGATTGTGGGCTCAGTCCTCAGTGGAGGGGCATGCAGGAAGCAGCCGATCAATGATTCTCTCTCATCCTTGATGTTTCTCTCTTTTCCTCTCCCTCTCCCTTCCTCTCTGAAATCAATAAAAATATATTAAAAAACAATAACAACACTATAATATGACAATATTATAGTAATTGTTATAGTTTGGTCAATGGGAGCCTCTTCAAACTGACTCCTATGCCCTTTTGACATGAACAGGTCAGGTTTTAAGCACTTTTTTATACTCTGGTATAAGGTGTTTGAAGTTCATACTGTACTTCACTTGCCCCAGACCTGGAATCAATAATTTCTGCAAGGAACCTTGATTCCTTTAGTGGGGAATTGCTTCTCATTCTTAATGATCTATCCTTAGCTATCTTCATAGGATCAATTATTTCCAGTAAAAAAAAAAAAAATTAAGTGAATTCTAGACCTAAGACCCTTAATAACAAAATGTCTAAATTGAATTATTTCTCAGAATGAAGTGAGCTACAGGCAGTGATAATAACTTGCTATGGAGATGGATATTGAGCAGAAAATTGGTATTGTTTCAGTGTTCCTCACCTTACAGTGTAATTACTGCCCAAGAAACTGATTGAAAGTTGAAAATATCATAAGTCAAAATGCATTTAATACACCTAACCTATTGAACATCATAGCTTAGCCTCTCCTACCTTAAATGTGCCAGAATATTTAGCCATTAGGCTATAGTTGGGCAAAATCATCTTGCTGCCAATGCTCATCATCATGAGAGAGTATCATGCTACATATACATCGCTAGCCCAGGAAAGATCAAAATTCAAATTATGATTTCTAGTATCACTTTCATACCATAAAGTCAAAAGTCACAAGTCAAAGCAGCGTAAGTTGGGGATTATCTGTTTTGGGGTTCCCCCCCCTAACTTGGTGATGACATGTAAAGGTGAAAATAAGTTTTCATGTCCTCTTACTCTCATGCAATCCGGCTTTTCCTTACTGTGGTGTAATCACTTAAGGGTTGTTTCCCTCATTGTATCTTCTCTTGTCTGAATTAAAATCTCCTTAGAAAGGGAAACTTCTAAACAAGAGCTTTCATACTTTGTGCTTTGAATCTAAACTTGCATACACACACACATTGCATATTGGTCTGTGAATATAGTTTAGGAAACTGACTTGAAGTTAGGATGTTGTATTGAACATGGAGTCTGGTTTTAGATTTAAGAAAAACTAAAATAGAATTAGCCTTAGAATTGGTATCTGATATACCTCCAACTACTTATGGCCTAACAGATTGAGAGTGTCTTGCTCTATGATACTATATGAAACCAGATATGTCAGTCTCCTCTACAAAAACATTGTGCACCGAAGGTGAAACCTATTAAATCTATATGTTCTTTTGATGTGGAAACAGATAAGCTTTAAGGAAAGGAATAGTGTGCAATTAGCATGTTCTGTTGAAAATTTAAAATCGTGCCTATTATCCCTGTGGAAATAGACTACATATTTTAAAAAATATACTAGAGGTCCAATGCATGAAATTCGTGCAAGGGGCTCAGCCTTCGCAGCTACAGAGGCTTGCCTCAGCCCTTGCAGCCCTGGCTTAATCCGGAAGGTTGTTTGGCTGTCCAGTCTAATTAGTATATTACATTTTTATTATTATAGATTTTAGAGAGAGAAGGGAAAAGGATATATATAGAGAAGCATCGATTGGCTGCCTCCTGCATGCTCCCCTCTGGGCAGATAGCCTGCAACCCTGGGCACATGTCCTGACTGGAAATTGAACCAACAATCTCTTGGTTCATGGGTCAATGCTCAACACTGAGCCATACTGTCCAGGCTATAGAATCTATTTTTGAAGAGGGAAATGGTTATAAATAGAAGTTATAGATAATATTTTACTTAACCCAAGTGCTAACTTATCTGTTGATTGTCTAGCTTATATATTTATTTTATGTGGATGACTGCTTTAAGATTATTTAAGAAATTAGCTGCCTGGCAACGTAAAAGTGCAGATATTAAAGTGAATGATATGCTTTCCAACTATTTCTGTTACTTGGCTAAATTTAGAATAATGCAGAGCTCCTGCAGAATTGAAATCTCTGGGGCTTTTAAGTCAAGGCAGGCAATATTTAGCTTTTCAGATTAAGGAAGAAGAAATATAGCTTGAAATTAATTTTTGCACTGTCACCCAGACTACTTAATTAAGACACAGAGTCCAGTGAAAAGTCAAAACTATTCTGAGATTTTTACTTCACTGTTGTTGAAAACTTGTTAGAGCCTAGGCTCTGGGTATGAAAGGGGTAAATCCACCCCCCACCATGTGTATTGCTAGAGGCTGTCTACTATTTTCCCCACTGTCTTTTCAAATTTTGCTTGATAAGTATAGTTGTTATACTTCACTTGGATGGATGGGGTAATGCATCTGAGCTAGATATCAGATGAGCATTACACTTGGGTACTTGTGGGTGAATTTTATGACACGAATTGTTTTGCAAGTATATAAATTCACAATAGTGTAGAATGTGTGTGTGTGTGAACAATAAACACCTTTATTACACGAACTAAGATAGGAGGGAAGGGGATTTATTTATCTTTCCTGGACTTGGGTTTTCCTCAGCTAGAACTCCAGTTCTTGCCTTCTAGCACATAGCCATTTGCTATGCCACATTGGCCTGGGGCTTGGTCTTGAAGAAATGCATATAAGAAGCTTGCCCTGCAGGAATTGCTCCTCTAGAAGATGACTGATTTTGTCATTCTTTTACTTTTCATCATATTTCTTCTGAATTTTCTTTGATCATTTTTTGTTTCAAGTCTCTTTGTTCTTCTTCAGTAGTCAGCTAGACCCCCTACTTTCAGCCCAGTGGTACTGAGTGCTATCAATGAGCACGATGTAGTTCTCTACTAGGGTCTTGGTCTAGACCAGTTCATTGTTGGATGCATTGTAGATAACATTAAAAACTCTTGTTTTGCATAAAACACTTGGAGTCCCAGGAGAAGTTGCCCACATCCAGCCTCATGCAGACTGTGTGTACGGTGGGGGCCAATCTTAGGGTTGGCAGCAGGGCATCACTGCTCATATTTTTGCTTTTTTGTGGTAGGACTTTCTCTTGCCCCTGGTCTTGCTGTGCTTGTGCCAGTTATCCCGAGAGATGCCCATGGCTCGTTGCCAGTTGGAAAGAGCAAGTATAGGATATTCTGAGGAGAAACTTAGTTATACATTTAACTGTATATGAAATGTGAAAATCTGTTGATGGAGTTGAGTAGGATCTTTACATGAGAATAGCAAATAAAGCTCTAGCCGGTTTGGCTCAGTGGATAGAGCATCAGCCTACCAACTGAAGGAAGGGTCCTGGGATCGATTCCAGTCAAGGGCACATGCCTGGGTTGTAGGCTCTATCCCCAGGAGGGGGCATGCAGGAGACAGCCGATCAATGATTTCTGATGTTTCTATCTCTCCTCCCTTCCTCTCTGAAATCAATAAAAATGTATATATAAAAAAAGAAATAACAAAAGGAATAGTTGTTTTGGGTAATTTAAATATAATTTAAAAAGTAAGATTTTATATATGAAGTAAATATGATGTGTTTACTATCTGATCTGGCAATTGGAAATGTAGGATTTTGTTGCTACTATAGTAAGAAGTTTTAAGGACACTTGAAAAAAATGCCAAAAATTATAGTAAACCAAGAAAACCTCATAAAAATGGAATGTATATTTTTTCTGATTCTGGATTTATACAAATGTTGAAATGTTGAAAAACAAAATATTGATTTCATTTAAAAATATTTTTATTGATTTTGGAAAGAAAGGGAGAGGGAGAGAGATAGAAACATTAATGATGAGAGAGAATCATTGATCAGCTGCCTCCTGCATGCCCCACATTGGGGATCAAGCCTGAAACCTGGGCACGTGCCCTGATCTGGAATTGAACCCTGAGCCATGCTGGCCGGGCCATACTTTTATTGAATTAATCCTATGTGCACCATCCCTTTGCTTTCCTGCTAGGCTTCCATAGATGAGTTCTAGAAGAGAGGAGTCTCTGTTTCTTAGAGACTTACTGTAAGTCCTTTCAAAGGACTTACTGTTTAGTGAGTAAAAATATTATGCAAAAGGTAGCAGGATAGTTTTTAATTTTCTTTTTGCTTATTTTATTTTTTTTACAAAGAACATGGATTTCTTTTATAATTAGAGGAAAAATAAATTACTTAAAAAACATCATCTCAATATTTGAAAATATTTTATAGACTTGTTCTCCAGCACTCTTTTATTTTTATCCTCATCTGAAAATGAATTTATTGATTTTAGAGGGAGAAGAAGTAGGAGAGGGAAGGCAATGGGAAGATAATGTACATGTTATACATTAATTAAAAAAAAGAAGAAGTAGGGGAGAGAGAGAAAGAAAAACATCGATGTGAGAGAGAAACATCGATTGGTTGCCTGCAATATAAGCCCCAACCAAGAATTGAACCTGCAACCTTTTGGTATACAGGATGATACTCCAAACCAGCTGATGCAAACCGGTGGCCTGTGGTTCACTGGTGATCCCTGAGGTCCGAAAGGTTGGCGGCTGCTACTCCAAACAACTGCCACCCGGGCAGGAACAGCACTCTTCTTTTTTAAAAAAAAAATACTTGTTGATTTTAGGAAGAGAGAGATTTGTTCCATTTATTTATGCATTATTGGTTGCTTCTTGTATATGCCCTGATTGGGGATAGAACCTGCAACCTTGGACAAATTAGGATGATTCTGTAACCAACTGAGCTATCAGATCAGGGCCTCTCCAGTACTTTTTGTTAATCCTCACTAAAGGATATTTTTTTTTCCATTGATTAAAAAAATTATTTTTAGACAGTGGAAGGGAGGGAAGTGTAATGGGGAGAGCAAAACAGAGAGCTCTCACATCAATTGGTTGCTTCTCAAATGAGCTCCAACCAGGCCTGGAGATTGAACTTGCAACCCAGGTATGTGTCCTTGTTAGGGAATCAAACCCGCAACCTTAGGTGTACAGGCTAACAACACTCTTAATCATTGAGCACATGGGCCAGAGCTCTCTCCAGCACTTTCGATTGGTCTCTAGTTAGGTGGATATATAAAATTGATTTCAGAGAGGAAGGGAGAGGGAGAGATAGAAACATCAATAATGAGAGAGAATCACTGATTGGCTGCCTTCTGCACACTCCCCACCGAGGATCAAGCCTATGACCTGGACATATGCCCAGATCAGGAATCAAACTGTGACCTCCTGTTTCATTGGTTGGTGCTCAACCATTAAGCGACACTAGCCAGGCCTAAAATCTCTTAATCTAAAAGATTTTTTCCTCTTTTTTTCTTTGCAGTTTATTTGTTGAAGAAACTAGATCATCTGTTCAGTAATTTACCACAGATGGATTTGGTGATCAACATCATAGTAATGCCACTTAACATGTTTCACTGTTCTCTGTGTTTTCTTCAAATTTGGGAGTTACATCTAGAGACTTGATCAGATTCAGATTCAGTATTTTGTCTAGAATGCTTTATAGTGTATTTCTATTAGGAGGGATATGTATGACATCTATTAGTCTCTTTTTTTATGATGTCAGAAGCCATTGATGATCATTGTCTACACTCATTCATTGAGCTTCATTACAGGTTAAAAAATGGTGATACTCAAATTCTGTCATTTTTTAATTTTGTTAGCTAAATTTTGTTAGCTAAAATACTTTTATAAAAATATACTTCCCCTCATCACTTATATGCTTACTCTGAGATACAACTTGTGCAGAAAAGGCAAGATAAATGCCATTTTTAAAATAATGAGTTTGTTAACTAACATCTTGCAAAGGTGATTGGTAAGTTTTATTTTAACTGTTATTATGGACCCTCCAATTTAAGCATATTTAGGTGTTTCAACCAATTTTAATTTTATCCTTATTGATTCGCACTTTCTTATCTTGGCAAATAGGAACCTCTGATGTCCTTTTGCTGTGATCTTGTTACTCTTTAATAGCTTCTTTGTTTTCTAGCTCACATGATGTTCTGAAATCACTTGTTACATTTCCATTCCTGGGTATGTATATCAGCCATTGCCCCCAAAATCCTAGTTCCTTTATGGGTAAATGATGTTTAGAGACCACAGTCTGGGTTCAAGAGTACTCATTTGCTTAGTGGGTTGGTCATTGTATTTTGCCATTTTCAGTGAACAAGGCAAGGAAATAAGATGGCTATTTATTTATTTATTTTTCATTCTATTCCACACTAACGAGTGAGATTTATTACGGAGGAGGTAGAAAAACCAGGATTAGAGGAGGGGAGAAGAAAGAGGGACCTGCTGGACTGCCTCCAGACTGGGATATAGTAACATGTGTGGCGGTGACCATGCCTTTTGAGGGAACAGGAAGGGGTTGGGCCCCGGGCACTGGCACACACTGATTGGTGGTTGAATGACTTGAGGAATGTCCCTGCGGCAGACGCCAAGTTACGTCATAACTCTGCCCACCAGATTGGGGGGAGGGAGGATCTATCATTCCAGGCTTTTGGTGATATTAAAAAAATTGAGAGTCCGTGCAAGGTCAGGGGGTGAAGATCCGTTTTCCGTAGTTACTTCCTGCTGAGAGGGGGCGCTGTTAGGGGCGTCTATCCGGGGTCTCAAGGATTGTGGTGATAGATCACTCCCACCTTCTGGTTGGTGAATGTCTGCATTCTGTTCTGCAAAGAGAACTAGTGAAACAGCGCATGAGACAGGGCCTAAGAGCAAAATTAAAGGAATAGATACCAGTGGGCCTAATGATGGGAGGAGCCATGGGGTAAGTGATCGAAAAACAGGGAGTGTTTTCCGTGATGGTTGAGGGGTGCAGCAGCATGGTTTCCCCAAGGGACTAGTTGGTGAAGTCTTGAGAGCGATCCTGTTGAGTCTCTTGGGAGGTAAAAGCTGGTCCTGAGGCTGCCACAGCGTCACTTGTCTGGTTTTGCTGCTTTTCTGGGCCTGGAGCTGAAATACAACCTGGGGGTAAGGTTCTTGAGGAGGACTGAGTCCCCCGGCAGGAGGGCTGGTCCTCAGGAGTCTTGGTCGGCTGGTCCTGGCCTGGGAAGAAACCTGTCAGCATGTTCCCGGAGTAGCTGCCTGAGTAAAGATAGGTATGGAAGATAAGTAGCCAGGAGAGGAGGGTCAGTAGGGAGACGATGATTGAGCAAGAAGGGTGTCCCATATAGGAGTTCAAAAGGGCTTATGAAGATTGGGGCTCCTTGGTGTAGCCCGGATTCCGGTCATGGCCATCCATGGGCAGGAGGTCTGGCCAGGAGCTGTGAATTTCTAGAGAGAGTTTAGTTAAACGGTCTTTAAGGAGGCTGTTGATCTTCTCAGTCTTACCCAATGATTGTGGGTGATAGGGTATGTGCAGTTTAGTTAAGTCAGGATTAGAGAGAGGAAAACCTGAGGTTGAGTGAGGGCTTCTGACGACCTCAGGGCAGGAGTGCATTGCCACAGGTTGGGTGGAGGCAGTGAGAAGGAGAGTGGCCAGGTTCAGGGCTGGGGACTGGGTTAGGGAGATGTCAGGATTTTCTAGGAACAGGAAATGGAGTTCCTGCATGTGAGAGGGGGCAGGGAGAGATAAGCTTTGGTGGGACAGAAGATCTTGTAGTCTGGGTGCAGAAGACCTATTAGGGTTGCTGGAGGCAGATTTTCTGGGCCTTCTTGGTGAGAGCAGTGGCTGCAGCCAGAGCTTGAAGGTAGGGCTACCATTCCTGAACTGTGGGATCAAGCTGTCCACATGGGGGCAGGATCTTTTGACCATATGGGGGCAGTCATCTTGTGTGTTGGAGTGATAGTCAATCTGCATATTAGTCTTTTATTAGATAGGATCAATTATAGTTACCTGATTTAGGCACTTAAATATTTGGCATCTCTTTTGAGGTTAGAGAAAATAAGATGAGAAGTTATTATGTGAAATAGAGATTATTTTATATTTTTTTAGATTATTTTTTGAGTTGGTATTAATTTACATGGTTCATAATGCTAAGGATAGGAAAAAAACAGCGTAAAGATTTTTCTTGCTCCTATAACCCAACCAGTCAGTTTCTCTTTCTGAAGGCAACTAATATTATTAGTTTTTGTGCATACTATCCTATCTAATAAAAGAGTAATATGCAAATTGACCATTACTCTGAGACATAAGATGGCCACCCCCATGTGGATACTAGATGGCTGCCACAAGATGGCCAGCAGGGGAGAGCAGTTATGGGCAGTTAGGGGTGACCAGGCCAGCAGAGGAGGGCAGTTGGGGGAGACCAGGCCAATGAGGTAAGGTGCGGGGGGGACCCATGCCTGCAGGGGAGAGCAGCTGGGGGGACCAGTCCTGCAGGGGAGGGCAGTTGTGGGTGATCAGGCAAACAAGGAGGGCAGTTAGGAGTGACCAAGCTGGCAGAGGAGGACAGTTAGGGGTAACCAGATGGACAGGGGAGGGCAGTTGGGGGTGACCAGATAGCAGGGAGGGCAGTTGGGGGCAACCAGGCCTGCAGGGAAGGGCAGTTGGGGGTGACCAGGCCTGTAGGGGAGGGCATTAGGGGCAATCAGGCTGGAAGAGAGGGCAGTTGGGGGTGACCAGGCTGGCAGGGGAAGGCAGTTAGGGGCAATAGGGCTGGCTGGGGAGCAGTTAGGCATCGACCAGGCTGGCAGGGGAGAGGTTAGGGGATTATCAGGCTGGCAGGCAGAAGCAGTTAGGGGCAATCAGGTGGGCAGGCAGGGGAATGGTTGGGGGCCAGCAGTCTTGAATTGTGAGAGGGGTGTCCGACTGCCTGTTTATGGGCAGTTGGACATCCCTCGAGGGGTCCCAGATTGGAGAGGGTGCAGGCTGGGCTGAGGGACACCTTCCCTGCGGCCCCCCACCCCCATGCATGAATTTTGTGCACCGAGCCTCTAATGTACTTAAAAGCATAAAATATACATACACATGTAAATGTGTATATATTCTTTTTCTCCCTTTTTTACAAAAATGGTTCTGTTTTGTTCTTCCCTTAGCAATATAACTTAAAAGTACAGATATTTCCTTATTCTTGTTTATGCCTACAAGTATTATAGAATATGTATGTACTGTTTATTTTAATAATCACTATAATTAAAGAGCTTTTTTATTTTTCTTCCAGTCTTTTTGCAGTTATAAACAGTGCTGGATGAATAACTTTGTATATATATATATCATTTTGCATATTTAGAATACTAATTATTAAGATAAATTTCTAAAGGTGTATATTTTTATAACTTTTTAGATGCTGTAAAATGCATTCCAAAAATATGTACAGTTTACATTTCTACCAGCAATTGATTCAAGATTTGAGAGGGAAGATTTAGTAATGGTGGTCATTATGGTTAATTTGAATAAAAAAAAACGTTTTTATTGGTTTTTAGAGAGGGGGAAGGAAAGAGGGATGGAGAGATAGAAACATTGATCGACTGCCTCCTGCACACCCCCTATTGGGGATCCCAGTTTGCAATCTGGGCATGTGTCCTGACTGGTAATCAAACCAGTGACCTCCTGGTTTATGGGTTTTTGTTCAACCATTGAGCCACACTAGCCAGGTTCACATCTGCATTTCCATTTGGTCTGTTTTAGTATGCCATTTTGGTTAAAGTAGATGAAGAAAATTCAGCCTCCGAGATTCGTAGTTTGGAAAATAATATTTTAATATTTCTTTGATACTACACCCAAAATCACCAAGTAATAGTTTCTTAAAGGTTAGTTGCAATGTAGAATCTGAAAACATGTGAATGAAATTTCGTGTTTAGTGACTTTATAATTTATGTCTAGCTTCTTTATTGAATAAATCTTTAATCAATATATGATTTTGAAACATCGTGAATTGATAAATTGGAAAATTTTGGTTCACCGAGTTATGCAAAATTTGTGAATGTTTTACCTAGTTGATTATACAGTTATTTTAAAAATTGCATTCATTATCACCACTGTTTCATCAGGAAAATCTTAGAGTATTGAGAAGTTGCCAAGCTTACAGCAGATACACATTTTCAAAATTCTGATTTTAGCTTAAAAGCTTGAATTTTATCTCTGGCAACAAATAGTATATTTGTTTTCTTCGAAGTAATAGGTTCAGTTTGTTTATTTTTGTGAAAAATATTGCCATATACCGTTGTTTGCCTGTCAGTTTTTTACTGAAAAAATAATAGTATTCCATGAAAAAAGCAGATAGTTCAGCTTGCAGTTTAGTTGCTTTTTCTTAAGACAGTTATATTTCAATATGCTGCAGAATGCTTTATACTTTCCATTTTGTCACCTGGAATATTAAAAAAAACATGTACTCAAAGTTGGAAATATAGTAAAATTATTCATTTTTATTGCTTTATCAAGAGCATTCATAAGTAAAATTTATATTTTCTTTTTTATACTGCAAGTGTGGGGTAGTGATGCTCCTGTCTTGATTTATACTAAGGCACTAGAAGTCAGACGGATATTGCTTTTGTCATCATGATGAAAAGGACAGATAACATCTTAGTTTATTATGAAGATAGTTTGACCTTTTAGGCCTCGTAAGACCATACTAGAACTACTGTTCTAGATAGAGGATGTGTTATATTTCCAGAGATACTGAGTTGAGTAAAAGCCTAGCTTTCTAGGTCAACTACAAATAATTTGTTATGGAACTCAGGATATATGGAAAGATAAAAAAGGTTAGGGGCCAGATCATAAAGGAACTTAAGTACCCTGCTAAGAAGTGCAGAATTTATCCTAATGGCAGTGGGGAGTCCTTTAAGGATTTTAAGGTGGAATGTACACACACATATATATATGGTATGGATATGGGTGGGTGATGCCATTTGTATTTTTCAAAGATCACCCCTAACACAATGTGTTTTGTGGTAAGGAGTCCTAATAATGAGGTCCTAAACTAAGGCTCTGATTTGGTCATAGAGCTACAGAGAGCCAGCTCTAACAAGGGTTAGAGCATGTATTTCCTAAAGTAGAACTAAGCCTTGGAGGATCTACTGGTTTGGTGAATGGGCAGAAGCACAACCAGCTGCATCCAGCTGTCACTTGAAATACTCTTGTCTAGCCAGTTTTCTCTGTACATAAACCTAAACACCAAAAATACTCTAGAATCTCTTTTGCAAAAAGAGCTTCCAAAGGTAATAAGAATCCTGACTTCTGTTACTATAGATTAGTTTTATCTGTGTTTTTTTTTAATTTCAGATTAATAGAATCCTAATATATAAAAACCCAGAGTCCATAATGCCCAAAATGACCAAAGGCTGGACCAACTGGAAATCAGTCTTGCAGTCAGTGCTGGGTTGTCGTGGTGACCCAGCACTGACTGCCAAGGGAGCTATGAATCAGGCCTGGAGAGAGGCAGTGTCTGATCCATAGCCTTCATGGCAATTGTTGATCAGCTGTTGCTTCTCCCTTTCTCTTTGGGCTTTGCCAGCAGCCACACCTCTGTTTCTCTCTGGGCCTCTGTGGGGGCTGCTGATCAGCCCTGCCTCTCTGATCAGGCCCAGAGATCGGCCTGGAGACACTGACTGGCATAGAAACTGACCAATCAAAACCAAATGTGGGTGAACTGTGAGGACCCAGTGGCTGCCTAGGAAGCGGAGTTTTTGATGCTAACTGGCATAGACACCAATCAGAACCAAATCTGGGTGAACTGTGAGGAGCCAATGGCTGCCAAGGAGGCAGTTTTTTTTATGCTGACTGGCATAGACACCAATCAGTCAGAACCAATTGGCTGGCAGGGGAGGGCATTTGGGGCAAGATCAGGCCTGCAGGGGAAGGCAGTTGGGGCGAGATCAGGCTGGCAGGGGAGGGCAGTCAGGGGCAATCAGGCAGGCAGGCAGACAGAGGCAGTTTAGGGGCAATCAGGCAGGTAGGCAGAGGCAGGGGCGATCAGACAGGCAGGCAGGTGAATGGTTAGGAGCCAGCGGTCCCAGATTGTGAGAGGGATGTCCAACTGCCAGTTTAGTCCTGATCCCCAATTGGAGAGGGTATAGGCTGGGCTGAGGGAACCCCCTTTCATGCACCAGGCCACTAGTATGTATATATATATATATGCCTAAGTAACTGGCCAACCCACCCACTAGCTTACTGGCCAATTGGCCAGTAGCTATGATGTACAATGACTACTAGGGGAAAGACAATTGATTCAGGAGCTGCCTAGCTGCAGTCACTAGGCAGCAGCAGTTGTTGGGAGATGCACCTGGAACCAGAGAGGAGGGAGCCCGATTCCAGGGTGCATCACCTGAGAACTGGCCTCTCGCAATCCAGGACCTCTCAGGGGATGTTGGAGTGCTGGTTTCAGCCCGATCCCCACATGCCAAGCCAAGGGACCCTACCAGTGCACGAATGCTTGTACTGGGCCTCTGGTCATCTATACAGTGGTACCTCGAGATACGAGTTTAATTTGTTCCATAACCTTGAGGCGTGGGAAACTATGAGACGCTCGAGTCGCGGTGTACTGGTGGGTCGTGTGCAGCCGGCCGATCCTCGCGATTACTCCTATCTCAAATGTTGCTTGTATTTCAAAGCAAAAATCGCTCGCTCGACGGCTCGTATCTCAAAAATCTCGTATGTTAGGGCACTCGTATCTCGAGGTACCACTATACTTATAATAGGGTACTATGCAAATTGGTTGGGATGCTGTTATGTAATGACTGGTCAGCAGAAGAGGGGGCAGCAAGCTACAAGTGATGGAGAGTTACAGGAGGGTGGGGCAGAGAACTAGGAGCAGCAGAGAGCTACAGGAGGGTGGGGCAGAGAACTAGGAGTGGCAGAGAGCTCCAGGAGGGTGAGGCAGCAGGTGGAGAGCCACTGGAGGGTGGAGCAGAGAGCTACATGCGGTGGAGAGCTTCAAGCAGCAGTGGACAGGGTGGCCAGCTGAGGCAAGTGGCAGCAAGCTACTTGTGCACAGATTCGTGCACAGGGCCACTAGTCCATAATAATAAAAGTGTAATATGCTAATTAGACTGGACGGCTGAATGATCTTCCGGATGGCCTTCTGGATGAAGCTGGGGCTGCGAGAGCTGAGCTCCTATTGGGCTTCTAATATAATATATATTTTTTGTGTCTTTTTCCCTCAACATTACTTGTAATTGCATATTGCAATGGTTTGTTCTTGATGGCTATATTCTATTGTGTGACTGTACTCTAAATTTTCTATTGAGTTGTTAGTTTTGGACTGTTATGAATAATACTGCTGTGAACATTTTTGTACATGTCTTCATAGACATAAGCACTCATTATTATTGGTTATATATCCAGGAGTGGAATGATAGTTCATGAGATAAATGTATATTTTACTATAGTTTCTCAAAGCAGTTGTATGAATTTATTCTCTGGCCTACAGTGTATAAGAATTCTGGTTGTGCTATATCTTTGACTACATGTAGTACAGTCCTTTTAATTTTAGCTAATCTGTTAGGGCTGTAGTGATGTCTTCCTATGGCTTTAATGTACATTTTTTTGAAGATCATTGATGGGGAATATCTTCTCATATGCATATTGGCCTTTAAGTATCCTCTTTTGTGAAGTGCCTATTAAACTTTTGGGTTGTCTTTTTCTTATTGATTTATAGAAATTCTTTGTATATTTTACATATGAGTTCTTTGTGGGGTACATATATTTGTACAAATCCCACATACTTACATGTGGGATAGATGCAGGGACAAACGGATAAATTTGAGCATTCTACTGGGATTATATGGTATGTCTTATCAGTGGAGGGTGGTTCTGTATTGTGTTCTTTAGATTCCAGGTTGCTTATGATGGGAATGCACATGCTGATTTTGAATTAGTTTCAGCTGATTGTGGGTGTCTCTGTTATCTATTTCTATGGATCAAACCACCCTAGATCTTAGTAATTTAAAACACCTGTTTACAGTAGTCCACCCTTATCCACGGGATGCTATATCCACAGTGGTGAGGGAGGAGTGGGAAGAGAACTTATGTTCCAGAATCCTCAATGGAAGCCTGAAGCCTCGGATCATATGGACCTCGGTAAATTACTATTTTTTCCTATACAAGGTGGGTCAAAAGTACATTTATAGTTCATATGGAAAATAATAAATTAATAAATAATAATACAAGAATAAACTCTATTGGGCACTCACAACTGTAAATGTACTTTTACCCATTCTGTACATATCTAGGATAAAGTTTAATTTGCAAATTAGGCACAGTAAGAGATTAACACAATAACTACAAATAAAATGGAACAATGTACTCTAATAAAAATTATGTTACTGTAGTCTCTGTCTCAAAATATTTTATTTTACTCACCGTTTTACTTAAAGGAGCATTTTACAGCTTCTCTTTGACATAACCTAATTGCCAGCATCACTACTTTTATACTTTGGGGTTATTAAGTAAAATAATTGTTACTTGAACACAAGCACTTCGATGCCTCACTCATTAGATAATTAATGGCTACTAAGTAAGGGTGGGTAGCATGGATATACTGGACAAAGGAATGATTTATACTTTTTGGGTGCCTAGAGCTAGACAGCGCAAGATTTCACTACACTACTCAAAATGGTGCACAATTTAAAACTTATAAATTGTTTATTTCTGGAATTCTCCATTTAATATTTTGGGGACCATGGTTGACCGTAAGTGACTGAAACTGTGGAAAATGAAACTGCATATGGCGGGGGGGAGGGGGCAGAAGGAGTCTGCTCTATTTGCTTATGATTACCTGGGCTGGCAATTTGGGCAGGGCTCATCTGGCACAGCTTGCCTCTATTCCATATGGTAGCTGCTGACCTCACTTATTCTATGGTTAGTTGGCAGGTTGGCTGGAGCTGGTTTGTAGTGGGATAGTCTTACTCTAGCATCATCTAGCATTGGGCTAGAGCTGTTATCCAGGGTGCTATGGCCTCTCCTACAGAGTTTCTTGGCATCCTTGCATGGTGGCTAGATTCCAAGAGTGAGAGTGGAAGTTCTCTGAAGACCTAGGTTCAGAAATTGCACAGTGCCACTCATGCTGCATCCTATTGAACAAAGCAAATCACTAGGGCAGCTCAGATTTTTGTTTGTTTGTTTTTAGTTAAGATTTAAGAGGTGGGGAAATGAACTTCACTTCTTGATTGGAATTACTGCAAATAATTTTGGCCATGTTTAATCTATAACAGTGGGCGTTGTTCTTCCTTGTCCTCTTCCCCCTTTCTTTCTTTTGCTCCCTTCCTTCCCAATCCCCTCCATCCCTTCCTTTTTTTGTTTGTCTTGACTTGTCTTTCTTCTTGGAGATTCATTTTAGAACAAAGATTACTTGGTTAAAGGATGTCTCCTATGATTATTTGGTGTAGCAAAGGACCAGACATTTGCAGGTTCTGACTTTGCAACTATTTTCCAAATTACTATGTAAACCAAACATTAACGCTGAGGAGATTTTCTTTCTTAAGTGATTTTGATCTTTTCGTTTAACTCCTTTTTAATAAATAAAAAAAAATTGCTAATTGCCAAGAGCAAATATTGTGGGCCTTTTATGGATCTTATTCCTAGCACCTCTATGCCTTGGCAGTCACCCAGAGTTACTAATATGGGCCTGAAATGACTACTTTAACCCCCCTGGGTGCTCAGTGAAATCAGGGAAGGAAAAGACTCATAGTAGGAGACTCACTGCAGTTATCTTGAATTGACAGTGTTTTTTATATATGTGAAATAAACAAGAATCTTGGGCAGGGTGCAGATATCACTGACCTGTCAGCCCATCAGGATGAATCAGCTGAACTCCTAGACAAAGTGACAATGTTAGCACAATGAGCCTCTTGCCCTGAGTTTATTGGTCCTCTCATTAAGGTGGCTGTCATAGTCTTTATTTTAGAGCAAAGTCAGAGTCATTGTTTAAGATTCAGCTGACTTTCAACATTATTTATTTTGGAGAGGGAAGGTCACTTTCAGTTTAGGAGCACCATTGGAAGTGACATGTGGCTGTTTTTCAGATTATAGCTGTTTTGGTGTACCCAAGTGTTAGAGTTGTTAGGATCTCTCTGTCTCTCTTTTTTTTAAAAAATAAATATATTTATATTGATTTCAGAGAGGAAGGGAGAGGGAGATAGAGATAGAAACATTAGTGATGAGAGAGAATCATCGATTGGCTGCCTCCTGCACATCCCTTACTGGGGATTAAGCCTGCAACCAGAGTATGTGCCCTGACCTCCAAGTTCATAGGTCATGCTCAACAACTGAGCCACGTCAGCTGGGCAGGATCTTTAAAACTTGTCTCAAGTTTTCTAGAGGCTATTCTGTTTCTCCTAGTAAGTTTGATTGTATTGGTCTCAGACAAGTAACCTTGTTAACTGGTTTCTGATTTATCTGTTGCCCAAATCAGTGATCATTTTTAAAAAATTGTCACCTGAGTATATATACTCAGAGAGAGGAAGAGGAGAAGAGAGAAACATCCATGTGAGAGAGAAACATTGATTAGTTGCCTCCCAATCTGGGGTCAAACCCGCCACTGAGGTATGTGCCCTGACTAGAAATCAAACCCACAATCTTTTGGTGTATGGGATAATGCTTCAACCAACTGAGCCATCCAAACCAGTGATAATTTGATAGAAATAAGAACTCAGAGGTGGCATTTTATTGCAAAAGATGGGTGTTGGCTGCTAAATGCAGCTGATTAGAAGGCTAGGACAATGTATGTGTTTTTCTGGTTATAGGGTCATTATTAAGGCTTTATAGAATGCACCATTAGATAACAGAACTGATTCTTTGTATTTCTGTGAAATTATCTTTAAGGCATTTGGAGTTCTTCATAGAACTCTTATCATCCCTGATTCTTTCATAGGCATTTGCAGCTTGGGTCAGTTTAGCCTAACTGTTCTGGACTGTGAGGCACTACTCAATGCAATCAATGCTAGTCGCCAGATCTTTGGGTAATTGCTACTGCCTAAGAACATTGGATTTGGGACCCATAGACCCAGAGAACAGTGTTGCTAGATACAATTCCCATTTTATTTTTAGAGTGCAAATTTTATATTCAGAGAAAGAACAGGAAATTTTTGAGAATACAAGGAAGATTGTTAGAATGAAGAAGAGAACACAGCTTGACCATCTTATTGGCTGTACAAATAAGTTTGTAAAAACCTTTAAAAATCTAAAATCTGTTTTATTCATTTTTAGTTATTATTTTTGTTAATCCTCACCGAGGATATTTTTCCATTGATTTTTAGAGCGAGTGGAAGGGGCAGAGAGAGACACACACAGAGAGAAACATGCAAAGCGACCAGGGCATGAGATTGAACCTGCAACCGTGGTATATGCCCTTGACCAGAATCAAACCCCGGATCCTTCATTCCTCTGGCCAAACCTCTATCCACTGAGCCAAACTAGCTAGGGCCCAAGTTAGGTTTTTAAAGGTATTATTTACCTTTGTAAATGATTCAAACAACTAGAAAACTTTCAGTGCTTGTGTGTCAGCCACCATTTGACATGGTGGTGCAAATGAACAAAACACACAAGATTTCTGCTCTCAAAGAGCTTGAATTCTTGTTTGAGAAGATAAACTGTTTTCAAATAAATAATAAGTATAATAAAGGAAGTGTAATCTATGAAGAAAATAGATGTGATGTGATTGAGAGTAAAGAAGAGGGGGAGACTTCTGATTGGGTAGTCAGGGAAGACCACTTTGTAGGGACATATGTACTAGTACTTGAGGGGAGGCAGACCAGCATTTCCTTGATGGGAGAGGCATATTTTGGACAGAGGAATAACAAATACAAAAGCTTTAAGGAAGTATGTGATTAGGTATGTTTAAGAATAGGCAGGGGCCACATTTTGTAGGACTCTAGACCTTGCTTGGGATAATGGAAAGCCATTGGTGGGAGGAAGCTGGTTGAGCAAGAAAGCCAAATAATCTGATTTACATTCATTTTTTAAAATTAAAATTTCACATGCGTGCACATGTGAAAGAGAAACATTGATTTGTTGGTCCATTTATTTATGCATTCATTGGTTGCTTCTTGTATGGGCTGGAACTTGGTGCATCAAGATGATGCTCTAATCAGGGCCTGCTTTACATTTTAAAAAGATCACTCATACTTCTTTGGGGAGAACAGATAAGGGTCCCCAGAGTGGAAGTAGAGAGGTTAGTTAAGAAGCTATTGCACTTTATTAAAAAAAAAAAAAACAACACATAAAAAACCCTGCAAAAACTATGTGAGGTTTATAGAGGATGGACAGCGGAAAGGAATTGAACTTTTATCAGAAAGTATTCCACTTTTAATTTTGGTAAGACAACAAATAGGGCAAGAAAACCACTACAGCAATAAGTACTAGTGGGTGCTTTGAATTACGTTGCTCTTGACTATCTGACTCAGAGTTGGGGAGTGAGCTTTTGGTGTTGCTCTAAGTATATATCTGCTATGCCTACTTAAAAATCAGTCTGGACATGGTTTGAGGGCCTATGGAGAAAGGCAACTAGTAACTTCTTTGCATTGGGGAAAACAAGGCATGTCCTGGGGAAAGATTCACCAAGCAAGGCAGTGTTTCAGACCCCTAACCAAACTACCATACTTTTGTAATGCCCAAACCCTGAGGTACAGAGACTGTAAAGAAACTAGAAGAGTTTTTTCATATAAATCTTAATTTGATATTGAGAAGACAGCTGTTGGTGATATGATCATGTAATAGTACAGTGGTACCTCGAGATACGAGTTTAATTCGTTCCGTAACCTTGAGGCGTGGGAAACTATGAGACACTCGAGTTGTGGTAAACTGGTGGGTCGTGTGCAGCCAGCCGATCCACACGATTACTCCTATCTCAAATGTTGCTCGTATTTTAAAGCAAAAATCGCTCGCTCGATGGCTCGTATCTCAAAAATCTCGTATGTTAGGGCACTCGTATCTCGAGGTACCACTATATTGTGAAACAAAATGGTAAGTTAAGAATACTCCTCACTTCAGCATAAAACATTTTTTTGGACTTCCAAGAACACAGACTGTCTTGGGCATATTAAGGGTTCTAGTAGTAGTTCCAGCACTCAGGGTTTTAAAAGAGGATTAAGCAGCAGCTAATCCTTAGTCCTGTAATAGCAATAATACTAATAAATATTGCAGTTGGGGTGAGGAGATATTTAATTATGTATTTACAATAATTATTTATACAGTAAGCCCCTCATTTTTTGGACCTCATTTAATAGACTTGGGATTTATAACAAATCTCCAGGCATGTCATATGTGAAAATTAATACCCTAGTAATTTTAAATTGCTTTTAAACAAGATTTGCTTATAATTAAATTAAGAGGTTATTTTTTTGTTATTCACTGTTATTTTTAACAAATTTTAGTGAATGGGCCATATGTTGGAAAAAACACTGTAGTAATATCGCCGACATAAATATTACATCTCTACAACTATAGTCTACATATTTAAATCCAAGAGTCACTGCTCATAAACAATGTTTGACAAATGATTAGTACATGATCACACTCTATGGCATGAAGTAATTGGTTCTGTTGTCATTGCCATGACTTTCTGTAGCAGTTTTGTCTTTTTAATATATATTTTTATTGATTTCAGAGAGGAAGGGAGAGAAAGATAGTAACATCAATGATGAGAGAATCACTGATCGGCTGTCTCCTGCATGCTCTTTACTGAGGATCGAGCCTGCAACGCTGGCATGTGTCTGACGGGGAATCAAACCGTGATCTCCTGGTTTGACCATTGAGTCACATCACCTGGGCTCTGCAGCAGTTTTAACACTTGCCGGCCATGTGAACTAAGCCATGCCCCAGCAGTGCATCTGGTGACTGCAAGCATTTACTAGACCTATTCAGTATAAATTTAAAATTATAGAAAACTTTATAGAAATACATATAGAAAACTTTTCTGTGATATTAAACTTTTCATAAATATTTAATTTTAATTACACAAACATCTACATAAGTAAAAACAGGTAAACTAATTTGTAAATTTTTTAACATACACATTAGGAAAACCTATTATCTATAATAATAAAAGTATAATATGCAAATTGACCAAATGGTTGAACAGTAGGAAAACTGTCTGGACGACCTTCTGAATGACCTTCTGGATGAAGCTGCGGCTGCGAGGGCCTACTCCTGCAGGAATTTCATTCATTGGGCCTCTAGTTTATATATATAAAAGCTTAAGCACTGACCACCAGGGGGCAGATCACCAAACGACAGGCATGGAAACATGGAATAGACTGATGAATCTCAGGGGGGAGGGCAGAGGGAGGAGGCCAGGAAGAGATTAACCAAAAAATCTTATATGCGTACTAGAGGACCAGTGGGGTCCTTTGGCCTGGCCTGCGCCCTCTCACAGTCTGGGACACCCTTTGGCCTGATCTCCACAGGCCAGCTCAAAGAACCCCTATATCTATATATATAAAAGTCTAATATGCAAAGTCTCCCCTCGAGAGTTCAACCAACTGGGAGTTTGATTGCTTGCTATGATATGTGCTGACCATTAGGAGGTGGTGCAGAATGAAGGAAGAAGGCCCAGGCCAGTGGCTAGCAGCTGGGGAAGAGAGGCCCAGGCCAGCAACCAGCAGCCATTAGGGATACTACCCATGCACAAGTTTCATGCACTGGGCCTCTAGTATATATATATATATAAAAGGGTGGTAAGTAAGTGTCCATCCTTCCGACTGTTAACTATGTTGCACACTGACCATCAGGGAGCAGACATTCAATGCAGGTGCTGCCATGGTGCACACTGGCCATTTAAAAATAAATAGCACCATGGGCCTGTCGCTGACAAACCAACACTCTGCTTTTCTCAAGTGGGGCACAGGCCCCGCCACCACCCTGGAGCGGCACCCCACTAAATTGCGGCTAACAATGCTAAGACCTGTTGGTGCAAAATGTGGTCCACAGCCCAGCCCAGCCAGGAAACAGTTGCTGTGGGCACTGGGTGATGACATCACATAGCAACACCTAGCTTCCTCTCCCTAGTGACTAGCTTCCTTGGAGTTTCTTCATCCCAGGAACTTGACTTGCTTTATAGCCAGATGCAAACATTTTACAGTTTAACCAAATGTTTGTGAAGTGTTTTCACATGACTCACTTGATGCTCACGGAAGTCCTGGAGTAGGTAGATAGGAAACTCAGTAGAATACCATTTTCTTTTTATTAGCTGGAAAACAGAGATTTAGGGAGTTTAGAAACTTGACCTGATTGAAAAGAAGTAAGAAATGGTGGACCTTGAAAATGACTTCAGGTTTTTGCAGAATATAGTCAAACATTGCTCCAATTAAATATTTTACCCTTTGTTCTCCCTGCATGATCTTCAATAATAATCTGCTTCATATTGATACTGATGTGTTGCTGACAATTACCTGGAAGAGAAGTTGGGATGCTTCCCTGGGCTGGAAAAAGTTTAGCTAAATCAGAAAGCAGGTCTAATTAAGCAAGTTTATATATACAAAGAGCTAAGTTGACTCGCGAATGTGTGATACATAAAGCTCTGACAGGCGCCAATCGCACGCATGTGTTTTGATCTGTCATTGTCAGTTGTGAATTTGGTTGACACTTCTATCATAGAGAAAGGGCAAATAACAATATTAAAATATTTTTTCTAATTAATTTCCTTTCAATGTGCATGAATCTGCACTGGTAAACTAGTAGTATTACATAATAGACTTTCAGCTTTAACGGACACCTCTCCCCCAAATTAGTCGAGGTTTTACTGTATTCACAGAAGAAAAATCTGTCTCTGGCCTCTCTATTTTTGCTTCTCCCCTACTAAAGGAGATTCCAGATCTGCTAGCCTGGTTTCTGAACTTGTAAAAAGATAATGAATGAAAAAAAACAGCTGAAGAATTTCAAGGAGTAAGACTGGATGATTGATTTGTATTAGGAAGTTGAGAACTGCTTATGAGGAGGGGATCAACAGGGGAAAAAGCCAAATGAGCAGTGAATTGAGCAGAGGGGTGGATATAAAGTATTCAGGGCAGGTATTAGAGTTAAGAGAAACATTGTGAGTAAAAGGAATTGGGAAAGAAGACATTAAGAAGCTCCTGTGGATTTTGAAATGGATCTCTTTTTTAAAAAAAATTTTCTTTGAGCGTCTCAAAATATTAAGATTTGAATTGCTTTTAACTTACCTTTTTTTTTTTTTTTGAGGTTAGACTTGTTTCTTATATGTGATGCCATTCCAGCACTGGACTCATGGAGGCTGAACATTTATTCAGGTAATAATAGGTAGCATATACTTTTTATGTACCAGGCAACAAACTAAATGCTATACCTGTATTCTTATTTAATCCTCATACATCTTCATGAGATTTAAAGTGTTATTGTACCCATTTAATAGGTGAAGAAATTAAGAGTTAGAGCCTATATCAAGATTGAATTCAGCTGAGTTAAAACTTAAACAGGCTGTTGCTGCAGTTGAAGTGAGGGACAAAGGTAGCTTGGGTTAGATAACATCATTCCTCACCTGGCTGGCATAAATATGAATGTAAAGTAGTTGTGATTGATAGAACTTCACCTCTATTTCTATAACTTTTCCCACAAGTGAAATACATTATACTTTTTTATTATCTTTAAAACAATGGACATACTTTTTGGTAAAGCAAAATTCAGCTTAGGGTTTTAACCATAAGGCTTTTCTAACTTTTTAGAAAGTAGATAAAATGTTTTGAAATAGTTTAAATTTATTTGAACAAATATCTACAAAAGTTAAAATATATATAACTGGGAAATTCTTAAGAGGTGATTCATGTAGATATTAGGAGTCGTTTATTTCATCACACTTGAGATACTATTCACAGATATTTTTAGCTTTGAAGAACCTTATTAGAGTTTCTTGTAAGAGCTTTCTTGGTGTATCTAAATGCTTATTTACAGATCACATTAATTGTATTACTTGCCAGAAGTGGGAGGGTTCTAGCACTACTGACTGAAGGTCAGTCAAAAAAGAAGATTGAAATTATAATGCAGATTAATGGAAGTATTTTTAAGTAAGAAAATTCAGATTTATCTGCTACTTTGAGTGGTCCAAGTTTAATTTTGCCAAGTGTTATCTGTACAAGATAAAGCAAACTGCTTTTATTACTACCTTATCAGTTATTGAGTGGCCAGCATGAGTACATTGCCCTATTTTTTCTTCTCCATCTTTTTTTTTAAAGCTTGATTGAGCTATAATTGACATATAGTAAACTGTATAAATTTAAAAATTTTGACATAAGTGTTCACCCATAAAACTAAAACCAGAGTCAAGATAATGAACATATTCATCAGCCCCACAGGTTTCCTTATTCCCATTTGTAGTCGGTCCCTCAACCTCTGTGGTCTCTAGGCAACTACTAATCAACTTTCTGTTACTATAGAATAATTTCCATTGTATAGAATTTTATATAAATGGAATTGTAAAGTAGATGCTCTCACTTTTATTTATTTCTGGTTTGACTTTGTTTTTTTCCACTAAGCATAATTATTTTGAGATTCATGTATGCTATTGCATGTGTCAGTAGTTAATTTTTTTTTATTGCTGAGTAGCAATCTGTTGTATAGTGTAACACAGTTTGTTTATCCATTCACTTGATGATGTACATTTGGGTTGTTTTCGGCAACTACAAATAAAACTATGTATGAATATTTGTGTACAAATTTTTGTATGGACATATGCTTTTTTCCTCCAAGTTAATTTTTTTTATTTGAGATAAAATTCATATAACATAAAATTGACAACTTTGAAGTCTACACTTCAGTGTTACTTAATAAATTTACAATGCTGTGCAACCACTCTCTAGTTTTAAAATTCCATATCCATTAAGTAATCACTCCCTATTTTCATCTCCCCATGGTAACCCTAAATGTGCTTTCTGTCTCTATGGATTTGCTTAGTATGGATATAAAATATAAAAGGATTGAGATAATATGTGACCTTTTGTGTCTAGCTTCTTTCATTTAGCATAATGTTTTAGAGATTCACCCAAATTGTATTGTGTATTAATACTTTTCTCCTTTATCTATGGGTGAATAATAGTCCATTGTGTGGTATGTTACATTTTATTTATTCATTCATCAGTTGGTGGGCATCAGTATTGTTTCCACTTTTTGGGTACTATGAATGATGCTGCTATGAACATTTATGTACAGATTTTTGTGTAGACATGTTTTCATTTCTCTTGGATGTATATCCTAGGAGTGTAATTGCTGGATCATATGGTAACTCTAAGTTTAACTTTTTGAGGAATTGTCAAACTGCTTCCAAAGTGGTTGTGCTATTTTACATTACCACTACCAATGTATGAGAGTTCCAATTCGTTTATCCTCCTCAAACATCTTTTAAAAAATATATACATATTTATTGATTTCAGAGAGGAAGGGAGAAGGATAGAGATAGAAACATCAATGATGAGAGAGAATCATTGATCGATTGCCTCCTGCACATCCCCTACTGGGGATTGAGCCTAAACCCGGGCATGTGTCCTGGGCCGGAATTGAACCTGGGACCCCTCATTCTGCAGGCTGACGCTCCACTGAGTCAAACTAGCCAGGGCCAAACATCTTATTGTCTGTCTTTTTTTCTAGCCATCTAGTGGGTGTGTTATTTCTCAGTATCAGTACTTTTCTATTTTTCTTTTTGTTATTTGTGCTTTTAAGGTTTTGCCTAACCCAAGGTCCCAGAAATTTATTTCAAAGTTTTCTTTTAAGAGTTTTATCTCTTTGAGTTAATTTTTATGTATGGTATGAGGTATGTTTTGAACTTTATTCTTTTAAGTGTAGATATCCACTTGTCGCAGCACCATTTGTTGAAAATGCTATTCTTGGCCTATTTGATTGTCTTGGCACCCTTGTTGAAAATTAGTTGACCATAAATATAAGGGTGTATTTTTGGGCATTCAGTTTTGTTCCTCTACAATACTATTTTGATCACTGAAGCTTTGTGTATACAATAAGTTGAAATCAGGAAATATGAGTCCTGCATTTTTGTTTATCTTTCTCATCATTATGTCATTTATTCTAGGTCTCTTGCATTCCATGTGAATTTTAGATTATTCTGTCAATTTTTCTGCAAAACAGCCATCTAGGATTTTAAAAAAAATGTTTTTATTAATTTCAGAGAGAGAATCGCTTCTCAGCCTTTTGGCTAAGATCAAGTGTAATTTCAGAGAGAGAAAGGGAGAGGAAGAGAGATAGAAACATCAGTGATGAAAGAGATTCATTTTCCCTACTGGGACATGCAACCCAGGCATGTGTCCTGATTGGGAATTGATCTATGACTCCCTGGTTCATGGGTTGATGCTCAACCACTGAACTATACAGGTCAGGTGTCATTGAGGATCTCGTTAGGAACTGCATTGAATCTGTAGATCAGTTTGGGAGTGTTACCATCCTAGTAATAATAAGTCTTCCAATCCATGAATATGGGGTATCTTCCCCTTACTTAGATCTTTAATTTCTGTCAGTAGTAGTTTATAATTATACAAGTCTTATACTTTTTTTTAACCATACACCTTATACTTCTTTTGTTAGATTTATACCTAAGTATTTATTGTTTTTGTTACAGTTGTAAATGGAGTTTTTTCTTAATTTAGTATTTTGACTGTTCAGTTTTTATATATTGATCTTATATCTTTCAACCTTGCTGAACTTATTTATTAGTTTTTAGTGGGTTTCTTAGGATTTTAGATACAAGATCATATCATCTGCAAATGGAGATATTTTTACTTCTTTTTGAATTTGGATTTCTTTCTTTCTCTTTATTGCCTTATGCTCTAGCCAGTACCCCCGGTGCAGTGTTGAATAGCAGTGGCAAAACTGTACATCCTTGCCTTGTTTCTAAGCTTGTACTCAGTCTTTCATCATTAAGTATGATTTTATTTATAGGGTTTTGTAGGTTCCCTTTATGAGGTTGAGTTATTTCCTTAGTGATTGCCCTGGGGATTACAATTACCATTTTAATTTATAACAATGTAGTTCAGTTAATACCAACTCAATTATAATAGTATACAAAACTTTGTGCTTGTATAACTCTCTTCCTTCTCTCCTCTTTTTTTAAAATATATTTTACTGATTTAAAAAAAATACATATTTTATTGATTTTTTTTACAGAGAGGAAGGAAGAGGAATAGAGAGTTAGAAACATCGATGGGAGAGAAATATCGATCAGCTGCCTCCTGCACACCTCCTACCAGGGATGTGCCCACAACCAGGATACATGCCCTTGACCGGAATCGATCCTGGGACCTTTCAGTCCGCAGGCTGACGCTCTATCCACTGAGCCAAACCGGTTTTGGCATATATTTTACTGAATTTTTCCAGAGAGGAAGGGAGAGGGATAGAGAATTAGAAACATCGATGAGAGAGAGACATCAATCAGCTGCCTCTTGCACGTCCCCTACTGGGGATGTGCCCATAACTAAGGTACATGCCCTTGACCAGAACTGAACCTGGGACCTTTCAGTCCACAGACCGACGCTCTATCCACTGAGCCAAACTGGTTTTGGCTCCTTTTCCCCTCTTTTGTGCTATTATTACTATACAATTTGAATCTTTGTACATTGTGTGCCCATCAACACAGATTTATAATTGTAGCTTTATGCAGTTGTTTTTTAAATAAGATGGAAAAATAGTTACAAACAAAAAATTCATATATACTGTCTTTTACATTTATCTATGTAGTTACCTTTACCATTACTGTTTTATTTCTTTGTTTGATTTGAGTTACTGCCTAGTGCCCTTCTATTTTAGTCTGAGTGACTCTCACAGTATTTCATATGATTTAGGTCTGCTAGCAGTAAATTTTCTATTTTTATGTGGGAATGTCTTAATTTTTCTATTTTCAAATTAATTAAGTTTTTTAATCCTCACTTGAGGATATATTGCATTTTTATTGATTTTTAGAGAGAGAAACATTGGTGTGAGAAACATCAATAGGTTGCTTCCCCTATGTGCCGCAATCAGGGATCGAATTGGCAACCTAGCCATGTGCCCTGGGTTGAGATAGACAATTGAACCCAAGTCTTTTTCTCTGGTGCATGGGACAGTGAGCCACCTGGCCAGGGCTCCTTCATTTTTAAAGGATGTTTTTTCTGGATAGAGAATTCTTGATTGACAGTTCCTCCCTTCCTCCCTCCCTCCCTTCCTCCTTCCCTCCCTCCCTCCTTCCCTCCCTCTCTCCCTTCCCTTTGCACGAATTCATGCACTTGAAAGGAACTCTGGGCCATGAGGCTGTGGTAGGCACAGAGGTGGGTCTTGGCCCATCCTCCATGTCCCTGTCTCCCACTGTGTCCCCCAATCCTCTGTCTGCTGGCAACCCTGCTTCTGGCGCTGCTGCTTGCATGCACTGACAGTGGCACTGGCCCCCTTGCACCTGCTGACGATGTTATGGAGTGATTGGGGCCAGTGCCAGCAGCGGATGTGAGTGGGGCCAGTGCCGTCAGTGGGTGCAAGTGGCGGTTGCTACTCTGATCGACCCTCAGGAATAGCGGTGTGAGCAGAGGCTCTGGCACCAGTTGTGGGTGCGAGCGGGCCGGCACTGACAGCAGGTTGAGTGCCTGGCAGGACTGCAGTGCATGGGAACAAAGAATTTTCAGTAACCACCAGAGGCTCACCTCAATGACAGCGACTGGCCCTCCACCTTGGTCTGGCACCCCCACTTACCTGCTCT
Organism: Lasiurus cinereus; assembly: GCA_011751065.1. NCBI lineage: Eukaryota > Metazoa > Chordata > Mammalia > Chiroptera > Vespertilionidae > Lasiurus > Lasiurus cinereus. Next base: position 1,516,779 of record JAAGEH010000304.1, on the reverse strand, counting down.
ATCACCCTGCTGCAGCCAATGCCTGCCATGTTCTGCATGCGTCCCCTAGTGGTCAGCACACATCATAACAACTGGTTGTTTTGCCATTTGGTCTATTTGCATATTAGTCTTTTATTATATAGGGTTATTTTTAATTCCTACATAGGATACTTTTTTTCATTTTTAAAAAAAATATATTTTATTGATTTTTTACATAGAAGAAGGGAGAGGGATAGAAAGTCAGAAACATCGATGAGAGAGAGACATCGATCAGCCTCCTCCTGCACGCCCCACACTGGAGATGTGCCCGTAAGCAAGGTACATGCCCTCGACCTGAATCGAACCTGGGACCTTTCAGTCTGCAGGCCGATGCTCTATCCTCTGAGCCAAACCGGTCTCGGCTTTTCATTGGTTTTTAAAGAGAGGGACAAACAGAGAGAAATGTTGATGTGAGAGAAACTTGTTGATTGGTTACCTCCTGCACTTGCCCTGACCAGGGCTGGGGCTGGGGAGGAGCCTGCAACTGGAATCAAACCTGGGACCCTTTGGTCAGCAGGCTGACACTCTACCCACTGAGCCAAACAAGCCAGGACAACAGTCTTTTTTCTTGTAGCACTTTGAATATATGTTCCCTCTGCCTTCTGGCCTCCATGGTTTATAGGCAGCTTCTCAAATTTGCAGAGTCAGTGTTTTGAATTAAATTTGAGAGAAAATTTTGGCCATTATTTTAGTAAATATTCTCTCTTCCCTTTTCTCTCATGGGACTCCCATTATGAATTTGGGATATGCTGATAGTGCCCCACAGGTCTCTGGAGCTTTAATCATATTTTTAGAATTATTTTTCTTTTTGTTCCTCAGACTGACCTAGCTTATTAATTGACCTAGCTTTGAGGGTGTTAATTCTTTCTTCTGCCTGCTTAGATCTTGTGGCAAACACCTCTACTGATGTTTTTAATTTTCCTTGTTATTATTATTTTTTAAATATTTTTAATTGATTTCATAGAGAAAAGAAGAGGGAAAGAGAAATAGAAATATCAATAATGAGAGTCATTGATCGGGTGCCTCCTGTACCACCCCTACTGGGGATTGAGCCCACAACCTAGACATGTGCACTGACCAGGAATTGAACTGCGACCTCCTGGTTCATACGTTGATACTCAACTACTGAGCCATGCTGGCCAGGCTCCCTTATTATTTATTTTTCCAACTCCAAAATTTCTTTTTGGTTCCTTTTTATAATTTCTATCAATATTCTTTTTTTTGGTGAGACATTGTTCTGATAATTTTCTTTTAATTCTTTAGTCATGGTTTCCTTTCCTTTTTAAATCTTATTTAAGATAGCTCATATAAAGTAGGTATTTCAATTTCTAGGATTCCTAAGTGAGTTTCTGTTGATTGCCATTTTTCCTGTAACAGGCCATATGTTATATTTCAAGATAGTGTTGTATTACTTCATGGGTTGTGTAACAACTTTACAATAATATATTTGTGCTTCTTTCTTCCTGATCCTTGCTCTGTTCTGGTCATACATTTTACTTGTACATATATATATAAATTGTACAGAAAGATGGCGGCATAGGTGAACACCTAAAATGCTGCCTCACATAACAATTTTAAAACTACAACTAAAAGACAGAACAGACATCATCCAGAACCACAGGAAAGCTGGCTGAGTGGAAATTCTACAACTAGAAGGAAAGAGAGGGGCTCACAGAGACTCAGAAAAGCTGCAAAAAGCTGAGATACGGAGAGAGCAGGCGGCGGAGTGCCTGGCTGGTTTCCTCTGGTGGGAGGGAGACGGAGACTCCCGACTGCACTGAACCCAAGTTCCGGGTGAGACTCATATGGAGGGAGTCTGGACTGTCATGAAAAGGGAGGAGTGCACGGAAATTTAGGGAAGTCGTGAAAGGGCAGAGGTCTGGGGGCATGCACACCACTGTGTGCAGAGAGGGCGGACTGCTGATTATGCCACTGCTTTCTCTAGTGGGCGGGTGACAGAGCCTCCCAACTGCTCTGAACTCCACTTCCGACTGTACTGAACCCCAGTTTCGGGTGAGACCCTGGGGACCCAGACTCATAAGGGTCCCAGAGCGCTAAGGAAAGGCAGAGGTCTAGAGGCATGCACGCACAGAGCGGGCTGCGGCGATTACTGAGAAACACTTGAGACCCAGAGGCCGTGTAGGGCAGGGCTGACTGGAAGCCAAGACTGTCTGCTCAGCCCTGAGACTCCACCCCACTCAAGCTCAATAGAGAGGTTTTTGCAGTTTTGCAAGTCTTGTATCCTAAGGCTGATTCCAGCACAGAAGTTCTCTTGGCATAGCGAAAATGCGGAGACAAAGGAACAGATCACAAATGAAAGAAATAGAGGAAAACAAATGACTGGATATAGAGTTCAAAACCATGGTTATAAGGTTTTTCAAGAATTTCCTAGAAAAGATGGATAAATTTAGCAAGACCCAAGAGGAGATGAAAAGGGACCAACTAGAAATTAAACATACACTGACTGAAATAAAAAAATATTATACAGAGACCTAACAGCAGACTAGAGGAATGCAAGAATCAAGTCAAAGATTTGAAATACAAAGAAGCAGAAAACACTCAACTGGAAAAGCAAGAAGAAAACAGAATCCAAAAATTGGAAGATAGTGTAAGGAACCTCTGGGACAACTTCAAGCATACCAACACCAGAATTATGAGGGTGCCAGAAGAAGAGAGAGAGCAAGATACTGAAAACCTATTTGAAGAAATAATGACTGAAAACTTCCCCCACCTGGTGAAAGAAATAGACTTACAAGTCCAGAAAATGCACAGAGCCCCAAACAAAAGGAATCCAAAGAGGACTACACCAAGACACATCATAATTAAAATATGAGTGATCCAGTTTTTATGCATCCTTACCAACATTTGGTATTGTTAGTATATTTTATTTTAGCCATTATGATAAATATGTAGTGAGAAGTTTTTGTGGTTTTAATTTGCATTTCACTAATGGCTAATGATTTTGAACATGTCAGTTTATGTCTTTTGCTCATTTTCTAATTAGATTGTTTCTTTACTGTTGAGTTTTGAGAGTTCTTTATATATTTTAGATAAAAGTCCTTTTGTAGGATATGTGGTTTGCAAATATTTTTTTCAATCTGTAGCTTACTCTCTTCTGTGAATGCTAAACTCCTTGGCTTTCTCAGACTCACTGGGGTAATCATATGACTATCCTTATTTGTTTCCTGTCTCCGGAATCACTGTCCTTCATTGCCTCTGATGGCACTGTGTTAAAACCATTGTTTCACACATTTTATCTTCTTTTTTTTTTAATTTTTTTTCATTATTTGTGCCAAGAAGGTAAATATGATCTCTGTTATTTCCTATTAGTCAGAAATAGTCTCCCTTTCCCAGAGTTTTCAGTAATATTAAGAACATCAGTTGTTATTAACTTCTGTCTAATAATTTCTTCCCATTTCAAGTACTTAAAAGAAGGTGTGTGTGGGAGGGGAGGGGGGGTGGAAGGCTAATTGTAACAAACAGAAAGATACTTCTGATGTTGTTCAGTGTCTGTGAAGTCCAGTAGTTTGCAAATCATTCAGATACAAGCTTAGAACTAAAAATAGATCAGTTACAGTAGCACAAAATGATGGTGTGAAAAGATTTTAGTGACAGCTTGTGTGTAATAATATATCTTTTCTTGTTCATAGTTCTCTTTGGATATAATGCTAGGTTCTAGGTGTTTTCAATATGCTTTTTCTCTACTCTTTATAGTCTTTTTCTTGAAAGAAGGGCAATATTTATAAAATCATATTTAAATTTATACAGTTGACCAGTTAAAGCAATCTGTCCAGTCTCAGTGCATTAGCTAGGTAATTCTCCTTTCACCTTTATTATTCATTTTGGAGCTTATGTCAGAGTTTATGATTTACTGGTATTATATAGAGTAGGATTTCTTAAAGATTGATCTCTGCATTTCGTATTTCCACTTATCTATATAAAAACTCAGAGACTCTGACACAACATTGTTATGGGACCATGTAGCTATCAAACACTTGAAGAAAATATGTCATTGTAGTTATTTTGTAGAATTAGGACACATTTCAGTAATTAGGTGACTTTGAACTCTGAGATCTGCTAGAGCCATCTTTGGAATATAGAACTGCCTCTGCTTGTGTCAGTCAGGAAAGTTTTATTTCTGTTCCCAGTTTGTTGTTTTTCCTGATCATCCAAAGGCATAGCTTGGTATATTAGTCTGCTGTTTTTCCCAGTGGGCTATTGAGATACCTTGCACAGAGTGGTTATTCAGTATTTGTAGGATGAATGAATGCTTCTTCATTGAGTTACTGCTTCAGTCAACTCGCTTTGTATATTTCATCCAGGATCCTCCCTCCCTCCTTTTCTTCCTTTCTCCTTTCTTCTTTCCCTCTCCTCCTTTTCCCTCCCATCCTCTTCCCTTCTCTTCCCAATGGATACGTTTTTCTTGATTTTACAGAGAGAGGGAGAGAGAGAGAGACATCAATGTGAGATAGAAACATTGATCCGTTGTCTCCTGTATACACACAATTGGGAATCAAACCTGCAACCTTTCGGTGTATGGAATGATGCTCTAAACAACTGAGCTAAAACGGCTGGGCCCTTTTTTTAATATTTCTTAAATATTGGTGTGTCCCGAGGCCTCTGCTCACCTCTCTAGCCTTTTGTGCTGCTAACATGCCACTGTTATTGTCCTACATTCTTCCTTTAAAATCCAAGGTTTCAATTTATATCACAGTGTGGTGGACTAGATATCCACTGGTATAACTGCCTATTTGACATTGACTTTACCAGCTCATGGGCATATCACATTTGTCACATTTTTATTATTACTTTTTAAAAAACATTTTTATTCATTTCAGAGAAGAAGGGAGAGGGAGAGAGAGATAGAAACATCGATGATGAGAATCATTGATCAGCTACTTCCTGCACTCCCCCCACTGGGGATAAAGCTCACAAAGTGGGCATGTGCCCCAACCATGAATCGAACTGTGACCTTCTGCTTCATAGGTTAATGCTGAACCACTGACCCATACTGGCCGGGCTTGCCATATTTTTAAATAGAACTCAATCATATTTCTTTCCCAACTGGTTTCTTCTTCAGTATTACTCTCTTAGTAGTAGAAATATTTACCTTAGTTGTCAAACTTTTTGGTATCAGAATCTAAGTACTTTATATCTTAAAAATTATTGAGGCTTTCAAAAGAGTTTTTATTTTGTTTATATGTATTACACCTATCAATATTAATATATTAGAAATTAAAACTGAAACATTTAAAAATATTCATTTATTTGAAAATGATGATAAATCCATTACATGTTAACATAAAAGCAAATTTTTAATGAAAAATTTTTTCCAAAACACCAACAACAAACTTAGTGAGATATATATCATTATTTTTTATTTTTATAAATCTGTATTAATCTTAGGGTTAATAAGTCACTGCCTTTTTATTCAATTAATTATGATTTTACATGTCAGATACCTTCATGATTTTACATGTCAGAAAATACTATTGTATACCTGTGAGAGCATGAGAGTGAAAAGGAACAACAAGATCTTAGCATTATTATAAAAATGAATTTGGCCATGCAGACCCCATGAAAAAGTCTTAGAGATTTCCAGGAGTCCCAGGCTATAATTTGAGAGCTTCTTTTCTATCAAGTCACCTAGGCTTCCTCTTATTCTTCTCTTCCAATCATTACATACATTTTATATGTCACTAATTCTTTTTTTTTTAAGCTTTCTAGAAAGTCTTTATTTTTCTATAGTTTTCCCAAATGATTTTATAAATTTCATAGTTCTTATATGCCTGATTGGGACCCATGAAATAAAGTACAATGTCCTATCCAAAGAGACAAAAGCAGCAGCATATTGAAAGGCTCTGATTAAATTGTTTTAAATTTTCAGGAATAAGTGTGAAAATTTAAAACAATTAGATGGTAATTTGGTAGCATTTTCCATAGAATTTTTAATGATTTATGGTTTTCCATGATGCTTTCATAGGCAACATTTCACCAAATTACAGGTTCCTAGAAGTTGTAGTACCATGACAACTTTAGTATGATGTAGTTTGGCTTTAAATCCAGAATCAGGGTGAATATGGCACTCTTTAAAGCTGAAATGAATACTGTGTGTACAGTTGTAAAACACTGATATCCTAGACTTTAATTACCTTTAAGAGTGATTATACTCTTGTTGAAAAGTAAATTTATGTATAAAATGAAGAAACTTAAGGTTTTAGTAAAAGTGAAAAAGAAAAAAAAGATGCCTTTTTGATTAAGGCTTAATGGAATAGAATTTATATTTAATCAGAATGAGTAAGGACCCTTTTTTGATAATGAAAGCATGGCATCTTAACCTAAATCTAAAAGAAGCCAGTGGAATTGTTAACTTTTTCTTTTTTTGTCACCCATTTACTATTGCAGCCTCAACGAGGTATATAGTGCATTAATATGAAATACTTTTAAAATCCAGTCTTTGGGGGAAAAAAAGAAAAAGGATCCAATACAAATTGGTCACATACCGCTAGACAGGATGTTGGAATGACTGGTGTGTAATGTTTTTTAAAGCCTCCATTTTTTGTCAACATAAATTTCCTTTATTTTACATTTCATTTTGAAATTTGATGTATCAACTCAGTATAAAGTTTTCAATTGAGTAATTCTGGATTCCAAGGCATTTAAGATAAAAATGGAAATGTGAAGTTTAAGAAAATTAATTTTCTTCTTCTGTTACATCTAAGTCTTCATCCTCTTCCTCATCATCGTCTGCTTGTTGATCCTTTCTTAGTCGACAAGTGGGTACCTGTCCTGTTCCAGATACACACTTAGTTGACAGTGGTCTCTGAAGTGGTGACTTGGAATTTGCTCTTACAATATCTAAACGAGATGAATAATCTGGTGGATACAGAGAATTTCGGAAAACCTCTAAATCTTCTTCTTCATCAATCTTTTGTATATTTTGGTAGGCAGCAGTGAAGACCTCCAAAGCTTTGCCATGAAACAGCATTTCAATAGTGATAAATTCTGAAAATATAGTCTTTATATCCTTTATTTTCTGCTTTTCAAAATTGTCAATAGTTTCCTCCAGCTGCCGAGTTGTTCGCGTAGCATCCATGGTCGCTCTCTGTAATTCGGTTTCTGCCTTTTTGGTCCAAAGGAAGGCGGACCAGGCAATTGGCGTTGCCCCAAATCACTGCTCAAGGGATTCCCCTCAGGAATGGAGGTGTTCTGGAACCTCAAGTGACCCCAAAGAGCCGCCACTCTGGTGGTTTCTGACTGAGCTGGGCAGTAAAAACCTTACAAAACGTTTTTTTAAAGATCAAAATTCAAAGGATACAATCACGTGCCGGTCAGATGGGTTTCGCTGGCGTGTTCTTTCTAACTGAGTTAACTGTTTGGCTTCTCGATTCCTTGCTGTTAATGTTGCTTTGAGGTCATCTCGTTTCAATTTTACAATGGTTCCATAAGCTTTCAATGGTTCAACTACTTTGGCTTCAAGTCTTTCAACCTCGGCCTGCCGGTAGTCCTGCAGTTTGGCGAACTCGTCGGCGAAGTTCTTGAGGCCCTGCTTGAGGTTGGGCGTCTCGGTGGCGGCGTACGCGTTCACCTCGTTGACCAGCAGGTCGGCCTTGTCCCGCAGGCGGGCCGTCTTGCGCACGTCCGCGGCGAAGATCTGGCACAGCTCCCCGAAGTGCTTCTCCACGTTGGTGACGGCGTTCTGCAGCTGCCGGGTCTGCGCGTCCGGGTGTTCCAAGCTGCGCCTCAGCATCTTGCCTCGCCCACCGCCGCGACCCGGGAACCGGGGCCCAACGACCGCATCCGGAGCGCCGGGGCATGCGCCGGCCGCGAGCTGCGGCTTGTCACTAATTCTTAATGGTTATACCTTTTTAAAAAATATATATGAATGACTGGAAGTAGCAGTGCCGACCACTGACCTAGACTCTCGATTCCTAATTACAGGCTGTTGTTGTTCCTTGTGCTTAAGCCCCTATACCAGTGGTTAGCAAACTCATTAGTCAATAGAGCAACAAACTGCGGCTCATGAACCTTATGTGACTCATGAGCCGTAGTTTGCTGATGACTGCACTAACCTATAGCTTCTTCTCAGGCCACTTTTTTGTGTGCCTTATACTATAGCTTTATGCAATACTTACAGTTTTGAGAAAGCATCTTGGTGACCCATACATCTGTGTTAGTAATCCTATCTAAAAAAAGAGAAATATGCAAATTGACCATCACTCTAACACACAAGATAGCCACCCCCATGTGGTCAATGATGGCTGCCCCCATGTGGACACAAGATGGCCACCACAAGATGGCTGGCAGGGGAGTGCAGTTGTGGGTGATCAGGCCAGCAGGGGAGGGCAGTTGGGGGGAACCAGGCCTGCAGGGGAGGGCAGTTGGGGGGGACAAGGTTGGCAGGGGAGGGCAGTTGGGAGGACCAGACTGGCAGGAGAGGGTAGTTGGGGGTGACCAGGGGTGCAGGGGAGGGCAGTTGTGAGGGGCCAGGCCTGCAGGGGAGGGTAGTTGGGGCAGATCACTCTACCAGGGGAGGAAAGTTTGCGGGGGCAGGGGGGTCAGGCTGGAAGGGAGGGCAGTTAGGGGTGACCGAGCCGGCAGGGGAGGGTTGTTGGGGGTGACCAGGCTTGCAGGGGAGTGGTTAGAGAGCGATCAGGCAGGCAGATGAGCAGTTAAGAGCCAGCAGTCACAGATTGGAGAGGGTGCAGGCTGGGCTGAGGGACACCCCTGTGCATGAATTTCGTGCACCAGGCCTCTAGTACATTATAATTAATTTGTTTGTCTCCTGCACCATTGATGTTCCTGATAGGTGCAGAGAGATAATGTCATTCCTCTGGCACACAGATATTAAATTGCATCCCAGAATATTTGTCTCTTAAGAGGACAATGTATCATGGGGACCTTAAAACGTAATGTCACTCTGGGCCTACTTATTCTGTTCATTCTATGCAAGCAGGCACCAAGAGATTAAGTAACTTGCCCAAGATCACACAGTTTATGAGTAGCAAAGCTGGAAATCACATATCTAAAATCTGTACAGAATACTGATCTTCTTACTCAACATCCCATAGTTATATCCTTTACTAGGATAAAGGAAAGTTAGGATTAGCTAAAATCATAAGAATAGCTCTGGTGTGGTGATCTTACAGAAAAAGATGACGTGTTGATTTTTTTTTAAATTGAATTTGTTGTTTTTTAAATATGTTTTCTTTATAAAACAGTGTATTTTGGTATAATTGAAAGGATCTTTCATGTTGTCTTTATGACAAAATCATTATCACAATTCCTAGTTCTCAGCTCATTTATTTTTCATGTCCCAATGATAACAGCAACAAAAAGTATTTTTAGTTGAAATTTGGGAAATTGATAATGATTTTCTTCTCCAAACAAGTTATATTGGTTAACTTAGAATCCTGTTGCCTTTATTTATTAGAGAAATGCATCTGAACTTTGTCTTTCTGGTGGGATTTGTCTGCCCATAACCTCCTTTTACCCTTACAGTCCCTTGTGCATTGCAGTGGATGTTAATTTTGAGAATGCTAATTAGCTTCAGTAATTATATACCTTGCAACATTTCTAGACATGTATAGCTTTAAACTTTCGGTCTCGAATAGGATGTATTGGAGCTTGTTGGCTTTTGTGTCTTTTTTTTTTTTTTAAGAAGGCTTTGAACTTTGTTCAGGAAGAGTTATATTAATCTATGAAAGTCCAATCATGGAATTTAAGGCTACTGGGATTTGTTTTGCCAGTGCCTAGGAATATCAAACCTATCTTTTGCTAATATATAGTATTTTGAGGTCATTAAGAATATTTTTTCTTTAAGATGATGCCTTTTGTTGTAGATGTGTTTCAGAATCAAACCAATATGGAGGATTCAATTTTATTAAAATAAACTTTAAAATAAGTACCCAGACTAGTTTGGGGAGTTATCCTATCTAACAAAAGGATAATATGCAAATTGACCATCATTTCAACACACAAGATAGCCGCCCCCATCTGGACACAAGATGGCCAGCAGGAGAGGGCAGTTGTGGGTGATCAGCCCATCAGGGGAGGGCAGTTAGGAGGGACCAGGCCTGCTAGGTGGGGCAGATGGGGGCAATCAGGTCTGCAGGGGAGGGCAGTTAGGAGTGACCAGGCCAGCTGGGGAGGGCAGTTAGGCATCGATCAGACTGACATGGGAGTGGTTAGGGGGTGATCAGGCTGGCAGGCAGAAACAATTAGGGGGAATTAGGCAGGCAGGCAGGCAGGCAAGCAGTTGGGAGTGGATTGTGAGAGGGATGCTGACTGCCCATTTAGGCCTGATCCCAGGGGCCTAAATGGGCAGTTGGACATCCCTCAAGGGATCCCGGATTGGAGATGGTGCAGGCTGGGCTGAGGGACACCCCTCCCCCCTGCACAAATTTTGTGCACCTGGCCTCTAGTATGACATAAGAAGCATGCAACATGCTTCATGTCCCTCTTATTGACAAACTTAATTCTCAGTTATGTAGGATATATTGCTGAGCTATCTTTTTTTCCAGCCATTGTTCTCTATACCTGAGAGTGTCATGTATAATGTTGTGAAGGTTATTTCAATTAGTTTTAGAACAAATTTGATTCCAAATTTCCTACTTCTGCTGCAGTATTGTAACTTTTAGTTTGGAAATGAGCATTCATTCATCAGAGAGATAAATATGTTAAAGAAATTAAAAAAATGAAATTTAAAAACCAAAATATGTTTTTGAGAGGATGATGGGATGCTAGATATAATTTGTAGACTTGCTTTGAGTTCTTAGGAATTTCAAGACAAGAGATTAGGCATAAAAGCATGAGAGACATGTAGGAAAGTGACTTTTCCTAACCTAATGTTTTAGACTTATTTTTACTGCATCCCATCATATTTGGCACTTAAAACAAGAGCTTTAAGACAATTCAGTTAATTGAATTTTCCTCTCTGGTAGGATTATGTATGAAATTACTAAATATTATTATTATTCCTGTGCAAGTGGGTGACAAAGTGAAGTTGAAGAAAGCAGTAATGTCCTCATGTTAAAAATATACTTTAATGTTTTCATTTATTTTATTTTAAAGAAACTTCTGAAATTAGAGAAAGCAGTTAAGTGAAGTAACCATGTATAAATAATGGTTATGCCAGGCTTGTTTTCATATTATATTGGTGTTGGGGTGTCAGATAACAATTCTATACTTACTTTTTGTAGCTAATAGTTTATTAACAAATACTTTTTCATTATGCCAGGAATTGAGAGTGAGGGATGTAGCAGTGAAAAGAATGGAAAAATTCCTGCTTTTCTAAGAGCTCAATTTTTTTTCTAATTTTATTGAGATATAATTGACATGTAACTGTATAAATTTAAGGTGTACCACATATTGACTTGACATATATTGCAAATGATTACCACAATAAATTTAGGTAACATTTGTCTTTTTTTGTAAGTTATAAAAAAATAGAGCTTACATTTTTGTGGGAGAAATGATTGTAAGAAAAATAATACTACTAGACCTCCATGTAGTTAATGACAGAAATCTCTAAAATGAGACCCACACATGGCTGGGTTCTGGTTTCTCTGAAATTGGCTCTACTTTTTTGCCCTTCTGGTCCTTTTTGGGGGGAGAGGAATAATGGTTTAGTGTGTCTTCCTGCACTATCCCATACTGTCTCATAGAACCAGTAATAATAGTTTTAGTTGGTCACATATTTGCTGTGCATCAGGCACCCTGCAAAATTATGTTGGAAATTATTTCATTGTATTAATGAGGTTTTAGTTAGCTTATTTTACAGGTCAGTAAAATGAGACTTACAGAGGTAGTTACTAATCTGAGATCACACAGCTAATATGTAATAGGGTTAGGTAGACCTGCTCCTAATAATTTTAAGTTCCTAGGCAAGAGCCTGAATGGAAGCACATATTCCATATGTCTAAATATTTGTTTATAAATCAGTATTTTAAAAAACCTAGAAAAACTTTTCTCCTCCTACCTGAACAGGTGTATTTTCATAATGGCCTAGAGGCCAGAATTCTTGGACTCTTCAAACTTCTGAGACAGTATGGGATAGTGCAGGAAGAAACACTAAATCTAGTCTCCCTCTATAGCGTTCATCTGTCCCTTGTTCACCATTCAGACCATGGATTATGTATAATAGTGGGTATTGTCTATGGGAAGACAGAGTTTCAGAAGAGATCCACTGAAAGTGGGCTTGAGACTGTATGGGCAGGGAATTCTGGGATCCAGCATATAGTTGGAGGTGGTAGAGTCAGGGGTAGGTAGGTTTTTCCTCATGGCCCATGAACATCTTGCCTTGAGGTGATAGGTAAGTTAGAAGGGAGTCAGAATGGATCGGTCTAAAGTGTGAGACCCAGAAAATGGTTCTTTACCACAACCAAGGTTGGTAATAGTGCCAGGACTCATCTGACCAGATGGTTTGTTGTCAACAGTAAGAAAGCCTGAATCTTCAGAGAAGGGGAGTGTTGGCCTACTGTCTGGTGAGTAGAACAGGGATAGAAAACAGCTGGTTCAGCCTTGTTATGTCATGCCTGGAGAAGTGCTTATATGGACCATGTTTTAAATGAGCCAGTCTTTTTCTCCTTTGAAAATACTCTTTAGTGTTGGCTCTTAGAATCTAGAGAATTTAATTTTTTTTTAAGCAGCAATTTATTTATTTATTTATTTATTTATTTATTTATTTATTTATTATATTTTTATTGATTTTTTTACAGAGAGGAAGGGAGATAGAGAGTTAGAAACATCAATGAGAGAGACACATGGATCAGCTGCTTCCTGCACGCCCCCTACTGGGGATGTGCCCGCAACCAAGGTACATGCCCTTGACCAGAATCAAACCTGGGACCTTTCAGTCTGCAGGCCGATACTCTATCCACTGAGCCATGCCAGCCGGGCAGATCTAGAGAATTTAAGAATTAAAAAAAGAAACTTCCCCTTATGTTAAGTGCATTATGATCTTTGTGTGGTTTAAGTGGCACAGTATGAGGAGACAGTCAATTTTTCTTCGTTTTAAAAAAAATATTTTTATTGATTTCAGAGAAGAAGGGTGAGTGAGAGAGAGAAACATAAACGATAAGCCCTAGCTGGCGTGACTCAGTGGATAGAACATCAGTCTGCGGACTAACGGGTCCCAGGTTTGATTCCGGCCAAGGGCACATGCCTAGGTTGCGGGCTCGATCCCCAGTGGGGGGCGTGCAGGAGGCAGACAATCAATGATTCTCTCTCATCATTGATGTTTCTATCTCTCTCTCCTCTCTTCTTCTCTGAAATCAATAAAGAAATATATTTTTTAAAAAAAGAAACATAAATAATGAGAGAGAATCATTGATCGGCTGCTCCCTGCACATCCCCCACTGAGAAGCCCACAACCTAGGCATGTGTCCTGATGGGAATCAAACAGCAACCTCCTGGTTCATAGGTTGATGCTCAACCACTGAAATACACAGGCTGGATGTCAACTTTTCTTCTGCAGGTAGGTGAGGCAGAAGCATTTGGGACTATTATGTATTTGTAGTTTGTACTGAACAAGAATTTCTTAAATATGTATTTGTTTTGCCTAGTTAGAATAAAGCAATATATAAAAGGACCAGATTATGGTTTCTTTTTTATTTGTATCATATATTATAGATAGATTAGGCATCATTATAAGGTCCTAAAATTTTCAGTTATCTGGAGTTGATTTCAGACTTATGAAGAGAGAGTGGTGTATATTTTGATGGCTATGGGGAAATGCAGTATATATATTTTTAAATCCTCACCAGAGGAGTGAGGATATTTTTTTCCATTGATTTTTAGAGAAAGTGGAAGGGGTGGGGGAGAGAGAGAGAGGAAGAGAAACATTGACATGAGAGAGACATATCCATTGGTTTCCCCCACAGCCCATGCCCTGATCGGGACCAGGGATTGAACCTTCAACCAAGGTACATGCCCTTAACTGGGAATTGAATCTTTGACCCTTCGGTCCAAGAGCTGATGCTCTAACCATTGAGCAACCCAGCCAGGGCGGGAAATGCAGTTTTGATGTAGAATGATATTTCTTCATCATAAACGTTTTTGAGGTTGTAGAATACATTTGGGTTCTGGTTTTTCTTATAATCCTCAGGATACCAAACTCAAAATTGACTATTAACCATGCTACTCACCAGACCCCATACTTGAAGCATTCTTGAGTTAGTTGAAACATGCACAGTCCCATGCACACATGATCTTGGACTGTCTTCATCTAATTATAAATTCAGCAGTTCTGTTAGACTTGGAGTTTAATTTAAACCTGATAAGAACAATCATAGCTTCTGTCCCATTTTCAGGCTACCCTTTTTGTTAACAGGAGAGAATCTTGTGTTTATATGTGTTGCATAATCAGATCTGTTAGAGGTAGAAAATTTAATAGAAAAATATTGTATTGTATTGAGTGTACCCTCACTACTAGAGGATAATTAGTAAGTAAAAACCCAAATTGATGTTGGATCTAGAACTTGGTGGTATGTAAAATAGAATTTTGCCCCCCTTCTAGTTTTTCTTAAAGACATGTCTTCCATATTGGATTATCTTTCTATAATTACTCTTGCCAGATAGCACTAATGTTTATTAGCTCTCTTGTTACCATATTTGCCACATCCTTGAAAAATACTTGTTTTTTGAAAAAGTACATTAGAATTCTGTCATCTGTTTTGAGTGACAGTTACAGCAACATCCTATATTCTCAGAAAAGGGCTTGGGAATTTGTTGACACAAATTCATTTTCTCTGACTCCTGATTTTCCCACCTAGGCTCTGTAGCCTATGGTCTATTTTTAAATCCGACTGCTGTGCTCTGTATTGTGGTAGTTCTTTTCTTGAATTATTTATCATTGTTTGGAGCCGAATGGAGCAGTATGTTTTTCCACCGCTGCTCATTAGAACCCATGTGTCTGTCTTCAGCTAGGTTGACAGATTTGGTTCATGTTAAATCCCACTGGCCCATCCTAGGAAGGCTGCAAGGCAGTGTGGGAACAGGCCACAATCTCTGATATACTGTAAAAGCATTCAGACTTGTAGATTATGATTTTATTTTGACAGCAGTGAGAAAGATAGAAGTTATGCCATGTTCTTCCCTTAAACTGCTCAGAGGTAAAGATTATGCTATGTTGTTTTTTTTAATGACAGTTATTTAATGTTTTAATTTTAGGAGAGATGAAGGAGGAATCCCTATGAAAAGTACAGCATTGAATTTAGATTTATTTAGTTCTAAATATGACTATTTGGGAGTAATTTTAAATTCTCTGGTCTTGGGGTATGGGTTGTGGAGGATTTGTTTGGAAGTATTCTCATTACCTGTTTTCTTACCTTTTAACAGACTATAGGCTTAGAAGAAGAATGGCAAACCCTAAGAGGGAGACAATTATTTTGAATGATATTTCTTTTCTGTTTTCTGATGCATAAGAACTGGTGTTTTCTTTTGTCTTCATCTATGTTTTCTCCTGCATCCTGTCTTTCATGAAAATATTTTTCTCCTTCTCAGTGTTGCTGCTTTTTTTCTCTGTGATGTATGAGTACACTTACTTTCATATTCTTTATTTTTTAAAATATTTCCCTTCTCATATCACTGTAGCTGGAAAGGGAATACCTGTCAATTATTTGGGCACTGGAGAAGGAGAAAAATTGTTTGTACCCCTGCCCTATTGGCCAGCTCTGAATTTACGCATACCTTTTTTTAAAAAAGTGGTATAGATTTGGTTTCCATTCTTGGAGTAATGATGAAATACTTTATGCTTTGAACCAGAACAAGGCTTTTGGCCTTCTGTTGCTGCTTTTGGTCCATGCCATTGGCTGAGAAACTGGTATTGCACTGCTCAGTGATTCCAATTATTATTATTATTATTTAATTCCCCTGTGATATAGTGGCTCTCAGTTGCATAAATCCTACATTTCTTAAAAATACATTTTTATTGATTGCAGAGAGTAATGGAGAGGGAAAGAGACAGTTACATCGAAGTTGAGAAAGAATCATTGATTGGCTGCCTTCTGCACACCCCCACTGGGGATCGAGCCCACAACCCAAGCATGTGCCCTTGACTGAAGGGTCCAATTCTAGTTAAGGCACATGCCTGGGTTGCAGCTTGATCCCCAGTGTGGGGCATGCAGGAGGCAGCCAATCAATGATTCTCTCTCATCATTGATGTTTCTATCTCTCCCTATCTCTTCCTCTCTGAAGTCAAAAATATATTTTAAAAAATAAATAAATATACAAAGTATGTTCTTTGATCACAAAGGGGTTAATTTAGAAATCGGTAACAGAAATAGTAGTATATTGGGAAAATTCCCAAATATTTGAAAATTAAGTGCTCTGAATTATAAATGGTTCAAAGAAGAATAAGGAAAATTAGAAAGTGTTTTTAGAAAAATGAAAATGAGAAATGACATAGCAAAATTTGTGGTATGCAATTAATGCAGTACCTAAAAGGAAATTTATAGCATCAGAATGTTATATTAGAAAGGAGGAAGACTTAAAATCATTGACCTAAGCTTCTACCATAAGAAACTAGAAAAAGAAAAGCAAACTGAACTTCATATAATTAGAGAAAAGGAAATTGTAAAGAGCAGAGCAAAAATCATTGAAATAAAAAGCAGAAAAGCAATACAGATTATCAATAAAACCAAAAGTTGATTCTTTAAAATAATGAACAAAATTGCTAAACTTTTAGCCAGACTTAGAGAAGGAAGAGAGAACACATAACCAGTATCAGGAATGAGAGATGGTACATTACCTAATTATTCTACAGCCATTATAAAGATAATGTCAAATACCTCAAATCATTCTACATCAGTACATTTGACAGTTTACACTAAATGGTCAAGTTTCTTGAAAGACAAACTGCTAAAGCTCAAAAAAAGTAGCAAAGTCCTGGCTAGTGTTTCTCAGTAGTTAGAGCTTCAACCCCCGGTGAACTAAAGGATTGCAGGTTCAATTCCAGGTCAAGGGCATGTACCTCCGATGCAAGCTCAATCCCTAAATTCAGTCAGGTTGTGTAGGAGGCAAACAATCAATGTGTCTCTTTTACATCTTTGTCTCTGTCTCTCTTTCTTCTGTACTTCCCTTTCACTCTCTAAACAAACAAACAAAAAAAGAAATAGAAAAAATATCTTCTGATAAGGATTAACCAAAAAAAAAAAAAGTGAGGGTGGGAGGAGGAACAGGTAACCTGAATAAGTCTATATCAGTGGTTTCCAACCTCTTTTTGGTTATGTTCCACCTAAGCACCTCTAAAATCCTGATACCCCCACCCCCGCCCTGTGACTGATAATTTTTATTATTCAAAAAGTGAACTCCTGCTGAAACCGGTTTGACTCAGTGGATAGAGCATCAGCCTGGGGACTGAAAGGTCCCAGGTTCGATTCCCGTCAAGGGCACATACCTTGGTTGAGGGCACATCCCCAGTAGGGGGTGTGCAGGAGGCAGCTGATCGATGTTTCTCTCTCATCAATGTTTCTATCTCTTTCCCTTCCTCTCTGTAAAAATTCAATAAAAATATATTTTTTAAAAATCACATAAAAAAAAAAGTGAACTCGAGAGAATCCAAGATGGCGGCATAGGTAAACACCTATACTGCTGCCTCGCACAACAATTTCAAAACTACAACTAAAAGACAGAACGGACATCATCCAGAACCACAGGAAAGCTGGCTGAGTGGAAGTTCTACAACTAGAGGGAAAGAGAGGGGCTCACAGAGACCCAGAGGAGCTGCAAAACGCTGAGGTACGGAGACGCGCGCTGAGAGAGCGGGTGCCGGAGTACCTGGCTGGCTTTCTCTGGCGGGAGGGAAACGGAGACTCCGGCATTGAACCCCTTATCTTACGACACTAAACCCCAGATCCAGCCGAAACTCATACGGGGGAGCTTGGACTGTGAAAAGGGAGAAGTGCACGGAAATTTAGGGGAGTCGCAAAGGATCAGAGGTCTGGTTGCGCACGGCACCACGCGGAGGACGGATTGCTGATTGTGCCGCTGGCTTTCGCGAGTGGGCGGGAGACAGACCCTCCCAACTGTGCCACTTCTGAGTCCACTAAGCCCCTGTTTGGGGCGAAACCCTGGGGACCTAGACTTGTGTGGTCCTGGTTCGCAGGGGAGCCGGAAAGGCAGCGGTCAGAGGCGCTGCGGGTGCGCGCACAAGGACCGCTCCAGCCATTACCCGGTCACGTGAGACTCAGGGGCCATGGAGGGCGGGGCCGACTGGAAGGCAAGGTGGTCCCTTAAGCCCTGAGACTCCACCCCTCCCAAGTTCAGCAGAGGCTTCTTCGGCTGAATCCAGCACAGAAGTTTCCCCCGGCACAGTGAAAATGCTGAGACAAGGGAAGGGATTACAAGCAAAAGAAATGGAGGAAAAAAAACGACTGGATATAGAGTTCAAAACCACGCTTATAAGGTTTTGCAAGAATATGCTAGAAAAGATGGATAAATTTAGTGAGACCCAAGAGAAGATGATAAAGACACTGACTGAAATGAAAACTATTTTGCAGAGTACTAACAGCAGACTAGAGAAAGGCAAGGATCAAGTCAAAAATTTGAAATATAAAGAAGCAGAAAACATTCAACTGGAAAAGCAAGAAGAGAAAAGAATCCAAAAATGTGAAGATAATGTAAGGAGCCTCTGGGACAGCTTCAAGCGTACCAACATCAGAATTGTGGGGGTGCCAGAAGAAGAGAGAGAGCAAGATACTGAAAACCTGTTTAAAGAAATAATGACTGAAAACTTCCCACATCTGGTAAAAGAAATAGACTTACAAGTCGAGGAAGCACACAGAACCCCAAAGAAAAGGAACCCAAAGAGGACTACACCAAGACACATCATAATTAAAATGCCAAGAGCAAAAGAGAAAGAGAGAATATTAAAAGCAGCAAGAGAAAAACAGTTTATTACCTACAAGGGAGCACCCATACAACTGTCAGCTGATTTCTCACCAGAAACGATGCAGGCCAGACGGGAGTGGCAAGAAATATTCAACGTGATGAACAACAAGAACCTACAACCAAGAATAATCTATCCAGCAAAGCTATCATTCAGAATTGAAGGGCAGATAAAGAGCTTCACAGATAAGAAAAAACTAAAGGAGTTCATCAACTCCAAACCAGTATTATATGAAATGCTGAAAGGTACCCTGTTAGAAGAGGAAGAAGAAAAAGGTAAAAGACAAAAAATTATGAACAACAAATACACATCTGTCAACAAGTGAATCTAAAAATTAAGTGAATTAAAAATCTGATCAACAGAATAAACTGGTGAATATAATAGAAGCAGGAGCACAGAAAGGGAGTACACTGATAATTCTCAGGAGGACAAAAATCATAAAGCATCAGACTGTGAAATTATAGCAGAAAGATTAAAGTTAGGTGAGGTAAATAAGTGATCAATCAAAGGACTTGTATGCATGCTTATAAACATAACCAATGATCACAGACACTGGGGGGTCGGGGTACGCCTGGGAGGGAGGGGGGGCAATGGGGAGATATGTATAAAAAATTAATAAAAATTAAAAAAAAAAAGTGAACTCCTATTCACGTGGAGGAAGTCTAAAAGGCCATTAACTTGATCTAAACAAGCTTCCAAAGAACATGGCATCTATGAAAGAGAAAAATAAAAGAACGAAAGGACAGGTGAAATAGTGAGGAAGAAATCACTAAGAAATTATTAAAAATAATAATAATATAAAGTGATATGAAAAAATAGCCAATAAACTTTCAAAGCAAATAATAGAGCACTGAAGTGCATAAATATGTAACAATATATATTTATGGTTCTATATAATATGAGACCCCTGGAACCATAACAAATGCAGAAAATTCAGTTAATTACTCATTCTCAAATTGCCCCCCTTAAAAATCAAATTGCCCCACAGCCTGTGGGGTGGGTGTACCACACTGGGAACCAGTGGTCTATCTATTGCAGAAATTGAACTGTAGTTTACAACTTTACCACAAGGGAAATTCCAAAACTTTTATTGCTGAAGTTTACCAGAAATTTAAGGAAAAATGTATATCCCATTTCTATATAAGCTTTTGAAAAACTTTAGAAGAGGAGGGAACATTTTCCAACTAATTTTATGAGCCCAACCTTACTCTGATACCAAAACCAGACAAAGACACAAGAAAACTAAGACCAATACCCATTTGAACATAGATGCAAAAATCCTTTGAAATTTTTAATAAACTGAAGCCAACAATATATAAAAGGGTCAAAAACTCTAAGTAGGGTTTATCCCAGCATTAAAAATTCAAACAATG
Source organism: Lasiurus cinereus (assembly GCA_011751065.1). NCBI lineage: Eukaryota > Metazoa > Chordata > Mammalia > Chiroptera > Vespertilionidae > Lasiurus > Lasiurus cinereus. The sequence continues at coordinate 1,496,499 of JAAGEH010000304.1, read as the reverse complement.
TAATTTACTGTATTAACAGACTAAAAAAGAAAACATAAATACCTCAAAAGAAGCAAATAACACATTTTAGAAGATTTAACTTCCATTTGTATTTAAAACTCAAGAAATTAGAAAAGAACTTCCTCAGTCTGATAGAGATATCTTTACCAAATCTGCAGCTATACTTAATGATGAAATACTAATTCTTTGCCTCTAAGAATAAGAACAAAGCATGGATGATTGCCCTACTTCCTCATAGTACTGAAGATTCTCACTAGTGCAATAAGCTAAGCATGGAGGGGAAGGTAATAAAAGGCATAAGCTTGAAAATGAAAAAGTTAAAAAGAAAAAAAGAAAATGAAAAAGTAAAACTTTTCCTGCTGCAGAGGATATCATATGTATAGGATATAAGAAAGCTACAAGAAACTATATTAAGTTTAGGAAGGTTACAGGATATTAAATCAGTATATAAAAGTTAATTTGTTTCTTATATACCAGGAAGAGTAATCTAAAATGGAAATTGATGAAACACACCATTTACAAATAGCATAAAAGTATGAAATTCTTGCCTGGCCAGTATGACTCAGTGGTTGAGCATCAACCCATGCACCAAAAGGTCACCAGTTCAATTCCTGGTTAGGGCACATGCCCAGGTTGCTGGCTCAGTTCCCAGCAGGAGGCGTGCAGGAGGCAAATTAAATATTGATGTTACTCCCTCATCAATGTTTCTATCTCTCTCTCTTCCTTTCTCTGTCTCTAAAAATCAATTTTAAAAAAGTATTAAATTCTTAGGGCAAAATTTGATAAGATACATGCAAATGCAGTAGCTATATACTGGAAACTAGAAAACATTGCTTATGGATGAGAAGGTTCAATACTGTTAAGATTTCAGTTTTTCCAAGTTTGTTCTACAGATTCAATATAATCCAGGTCCATTGACACACTAACTCAAACTTATCTGGAAATCCAAAATGTCTAGGATAGACAAATTTGAAAACAGAGATCACAGTTGGAGAACTATTCAGGTACACCAGTTGATAATGCAGATTTTGTAATCAAAGAAAACACGACAATTTCAAGAGAAACATCAAAATGCTTTATTCAAAGTAATGTCCATCGCTAGCTACACATTTTCCCCAACTTTCAGGTAATTTATGGATACCGTCCCAATAGAACTTTTCTTGTTTTGAGGCAAACCATTCAGAGACCCAGTTTTTCACTTCATATGTTTTGAAGTGCTGCTCAGAAAGTATGTGTGCCATCGATAAAAACAAGTGGCCTTGCAGTTGATGTTGATGGTTGACCTGGATCAACCCATGATTTTGTGCGTTTCAGATTCTCAAATCCACTTTTCATTGCCAGTCACAATTTGATGGGAAAAGATTTTCTTTCGTGCCATTGAAGCAACATTTTACTGATGACTTTTCGGTTTTCCATTTGTCTTTTTTTCAGTTGATGTAGCACCCATTTTCCTTCCTTTAAAATCTTTCCGATTGCTTTTAAACAATCGGAAATTGCTGAATAACATGTAATTTTTCTGCAAGTTGGTTTTGAGTTTCACATGCATCTTCTCCAATAATTGTTGGTCTTCAATTTTTTTCGGTTACCTGGACGTTCTTTGTCTTTCACATCGATACCAACACTTTTAAAGCATTTAAACCAGCGTTCACAAGTATCTTGAGATGGACCATGTTCACCATAAGCTTCCTGAAGTATACGATAACTTTTAGCCATACTTTTCTTCAAAATAGTAAGTTAAAACTTCCGGCAAATGCTCTTTTTTTGGCATGAAATTCAACATTAGTAAGCAGAGTATTGAGCCTACAATGGGCGTATGTATCCTTGAGCAAAATCAAATCCAAGACCCTACAGTCCAAGGGCCAACACTCTAACAAATGAGCCACTGGGATATTAGTTTTAAGCTGTTTGTTTAAAAAAAAACAAAACAGAATAACAGTTGGAGAAACCAAGATGGCAGCATAGGTGAACACCTAAACTGCTGCCTTGCACAACAATTTCAAAAATACAGCTAAAAGACAGAACAGACATCATCCAGAACCACAGGAAAGCTGGCTGAGTGGAAATTCTACAACTAGAAGGAGAGGGGCTCACGAAGACTCAGAGGAGCTGCAAAAAGCTGAAGTATGGAAATGCGTGCATGGAGAGGATGGGCGGCTGAGTGCCTGGCTGGCTTTCTCTGGCAGGAGAGAGACAAACTCCCAACTGCACTGAACCCCAGTTCCAACTGCACTGAACCCCAGTTCTGTGCGAGACTCATATGGGTAGAGTCTGGACTGTTGTGAAAAGGAAGGAGAGCACAGAAACTTAGGGGAGCCGCGAAAGGCAGAGGTCTGGATGCTCTGAGTACACACATAGAGGGCTGACTGTTGATTGTGCTGCTGGCTTTTTCTAGCGGGAGGAAGATAGAACCTCCCAACCGTGCTGAAATCCAGCTCCAATTGCAATGAACCCCAGTTTCGGGCTCCAGCTGCACTGAACCCCAGTTTCAGGAGAGACCCTGGGGAACCAGACTCATACGGGTTCCCAGAGTGCACGGAAACTCAGGGGAGCTGGACAGGCAGAGGTCTGAAGGCACGTGATCACGAGTAAGCAGAGAGGGCTGGAGTGATTACCGAGGGACACTGAGACCCAGGGGCTGCGTAGGGCGGGGTTTATGGGAAGCCAAGGCTATCTGCTCAGTCCTGAGACTCCGCCCCATCCAAGCTGAACACAGAGGCTTTTGCAATTGTGTAAGTCTTGTGTCATAAGGCTGACTCCAGCACAGAACTTCTTCTGGCATAGACATAGCTAATCCTCACAACCAGTTGGCTTGGAAGTCAGTCCCCCCAGTGATACCAACAACAATCAAGACTTAACTACAACAAGGCTGTACACACATTCCACAAAAGGTTGCACCAAGAGAGTCCACCCCAGATAACTAGGGAGGCAAAGCCATTGGACCCTATAGGATACCTAGCACACAAACCTACTCTACCAGCTCAGGGAAGCAGTGAAAATGTGGAGACAAAGGAACAGAGCATAAGCAAAAGAAATGGAGGAAAACAAGTGACTGGATATAGAGTTCAAAACCACGGTTATAAGGTTTTCAAGAATTTCCTAGAAAAGATGTATAAATTTAGCGAGACTCAAGAGGAGATGAAAAAGGACCAACTAGAGATGAAAAAGGACCAACTAGAAATTAAACATAAACTGAATGAAATAAAAAGTATTATACAGAGATCTAACAGCAGACAAGAGGAACGTAAGAATCAAATCAAAGATTTGAAATACAAAGAAGCAGAAAACACTCAAGTGGAAAAGAAAAAAGAATCCAAAAATTGGAAGGTAGTGTAAGGAGACAACTTCAAGCATACCAACATCAGAATTATGGGGTGCCAGAAGAAGAGAGAGAGCAAGATACTGAAAACCTATTTGAAGAAATAATGACAGAAAACTTCCCCCACCTGGTGAAAGAAATGGACTTACAAGTCCAGGAAGCATAGAGAACTCCACACAAAAGGAATCCAAAGAGGACCACACCAAGACACATCATAATTAAAATACCAAGAGCAGCCGAAGCCGGTTTTGCTCAGTGGATACAGCATTGGCCTGCAGACTGAAAGATCCCAGGTTTGATTCCTGTTAAGGGCATGTACCTTGGTTGCAGGCACATCTCCAGTAGGGGACGTGCAGGAGGCAGCTGGTTGATGTTTCTCTCTCATTGATGTTTCTAACTCTCTATCCTTCTCCCTTCCTCTTTTGAAAAAGTCAATAAAAATATATTTTAAAAAATACCAGGAGCAAAAGACAGAGAATATTAAAAGCAAGCAGGAGAAAAACAGTTAATTACCTACAAGGGAGCATCTAAACGATTGTCAGCCGATTTCTTAACAGAAACTATGCAGGCCAGACAGAAATATTCAAAGTGATGAACAGCAAGAACCTACAACCAAGATTACCCAGCAAAGCTATCATTCAGAATTGAATGTCAGATAAAGAGCTTCACCGATAAGAAAAAACTAAAGGATTTCATCACCACCAAACCAGTATTATATGAAATGCTGAAAGGTACTCTTTAAGAAGAGGAAGAAGAAGAAAAAGGTAAAGATAAAAATTATGAACAACAGCTGAAACCGGTTTGGCTCAGTGGATAGAGCGTCGGTCTGCGGATTGAAAGTTGCCAGGTTCGATTCCGGTCAAGGGCATGTACCTTGGTTGTGGGCACATCCCCAGTAGGGGGTGTGTAGAATGCAGCTGATCGATGTGTGTCTCTCATCGATGTTTCTAACTCTCTATCCCTCTCCCTTCCTCTCTGTAAAAATTCAATAAAATATATTTTTAAAAATGTTCAATGCAGGACCTGCTTCTGGTGGTCAGTGCACTCCTGCAGGGGGAGTGCCACTCAGCCAGAAGCCATGCTCACTGCTGTCGAGTGCAGCGATGGTGGTGGGACCCTCTCCCACCTCTGCTGAAGCAGGACAGTAAGAAGCGAGGGGTCCCTGACTGTGAGAGCCCTCGACTGCTAGAGGGATGTCTGACTGCTGGCATAGGCCCACTCCCTGGGGGACATTTCCTGAGAGGTCCTGGACTGTGAGAGGGTGCAGGCCGAGCTGAGGGAAAACCCCCCAACCCCCGCAGTGCATGAATTTATTTTTAAAAAATAAAGTATATTTTTAAAAATTATGAACAACAAATACATATCTAACAACAAGTGAATCTAAAAGTCAAGTGAGAGGAGAATCCAAGATGGCGACATAGGTAAACACCTACACTGCTGCCTCGCACAACAATTTCAAAACTACAACTAAAAGACAGAACAGACATCATCCAGAACCAGAGGAAAGCTGGCTGAGTGCAAATTCTAAAACTAGAGGGAAAGAGAGGGGCTCACGGAGAACCAGAGGAGCTGCAAAAAGCTGAGGTAGAAAGCGGGTGCCAGAGTACCTGGATGGTTTTCTGTGGCAGGAGGGAAACAGAGACTCTCAAAGGCATTGAACCCCTTATCCTACGACAGTAAACCCAGATCCAGCCAAAACTCATACAGGGTGAGTTTGGATTGTGAAAAGGGAGAGGTGCACGGAAATTTAGGGGAGTCGCAAAAGATCAGAGATCTGGTGGCGAGCACGGCACTAGGCTCAGAGGACAGACTGCTGATTGTGCCACTGGCTTTCACAAGTGGGCGGGACACAAACCCTCCCAACTGTGCCACTTCTGACTCCGCTAAGCCCCTGTTTCAGATGAAACCCTGCGGACCTAGACTCATGTGGTCCTGGAGTGCAGGGGAGCCGGAAAGGCAGTGGTCTAGAGGCACTGTGCACGCGCACAAGGACGGCTCCAGCCATTACCAAATCAGGTGAGACTCAGGGGCCATGGAGGGCAGGGCCGACTGGAAGGCAAGGCGGTCCCTTAAGCCCTGAGACTCCACCCATCCCAAGCTCAGCAGAGCTTCTGCGGTTTTGCAAGTCTGGTATCATAAGGCTGAATACAACACAGAAGTTCTCCCAGCATAGTGTAAATGCCGAGACAAGGGAAGGGATCACAAACAAAAGAAATGTAGGAAAACGAACGACTGGATATAGAGTTTGAAACTACGCTTATAAGGGTTTTTAGAATATCCTAGAAAAGTTGGATAAAGTTAGCGAGAGCCAAGAGGAGATGGAAAAGGACCAACTAGAGATGCAAAAGATCCAACTAGAGATGGAAAAGGACCAACTAGAGATGGAAAAGGACCAACTAGAGATGGAAAAGGTCCAACTAGAGATGAAAAAGGACCAACTAGAAATTAAACATACACTGACTGAAATAAAAAATATTATACAGAGTCCTAACAGCAGACTAGAGAAAGGCAAGAATCAAGTCAAAAATTTGAAATATAGAGAGAGAATCCAAGATGGCAGCATAGGTAAACACCTACACTGGTGCCTCGTACAACAATTTCAAAACTACAACTAAAAGACAGAACAGACATCATCCAGAACCACAGGAAAGCTGGCTGAGTGGAAATTCTACAACTAGAGGGAAAGAGAGGGGCTCACGGAGAACCAGAGGAGCTGCAAAGAGCTGAGGTACGGAGATGCGCGCACTGAGAGAGCGGGTGCCGGAGTACCTGGCTAGTTTTCTCTGGCAGGAGGGAAACGGAGACTCTCAAAGGCACTGAACCCCTTATCTTACGACACTAAACCCCAGATCCAGCCAAAACTCAGACGGGCGGAGTTTGGACTGTGAAAAGGGAGAGGTGCATGGAAATTTAGGGGAGTCACAAAAGATCAGAGGTCTGGTCGTGCACAGCACTGAGCGGAGGACAGATTGCTGATTGTGCCGCTGGCTTTCGCGAGTGGGCGGGAGACAGACCCTCCCAACCATGCTACTTCTGACTCCACTAAGCCCCAGTATCGGGTGAAATCCTGAGGACCTAAACTCGTGTGGTCCTGGGGAGCAGGGGAGCCGGAAAAACAGCTGTCTGGAGGCACTGCGGGCACGCGCACACAAGGACAGGTCCAGCTATTACCCAGTCACATGAGACTCAGGGGCCATGGAGGGCGGGGCCTACTGGAAGGCAAGGTAGTCCCTTAAGCCGTGAGACTCCACCCCTCCCAAGCTCAACAGAGAGGCTTCTGCAGTTTTGAAAGTCTGGTATCATAAGGCTGAATCCAACAGAATTTCTCCTGGCATTGTGAAAATGCCAAGACATGGGAAAGGATCACAAACAAAAGAAATGGAGGAAAAGAAACGACTGGATATAGAGTTCAAAACCACGCTTATAAGGTTTTTCAAGAATATGCTAGAAAAGTTGGATAAAGTTAGCGAGAGCCAAGAGGAGATGAAAAAGGACCAACTAGAGATGCAAAAGATTGAACTAGAGATGGAAAAGGTCCAACTAAAGATGAAAAAGGACCAACTAGAAATTAAACATACACTGACTGAAATAAAAACTATTATACAGAGTCCTAACAGCAGACTAGAGAAAGACAAGAATCAAGTCAAAAATTTGAAATATAAAGAATCCAGGGTGAGGGAGGTCCAGGGAGAGATTGGACAAAAATCATACACCAATGGATGAGGATAACTGGGGGGGGGGGGGAGTAAGGGCAGAGGGTGGGGTGGGAGCTGGGTGGAGGGGAGATATAGGGGGGAAAAAGAGGAATAATTGTAATAATCCAAAAAATAAAGATTTATTAAATAACAAAAACATTAGTAAGCATAAAAATATCTGTGTTTTTAACACCTTCAGAAAATTTGACATGAAGTTTTGAAGCTTGCTGTCAATATAACAATATACATATCAAATCACATATATATTAACATATGTGTAACTCCATCTAATGAAAAAAATTTGCATTATTAACTGGTACACCTAGTATACTACCTGATTTCAAGACATATAAATATTTAGTAATTAGGATTGTGTTTTATTGGTGTACAGATAAACATATATCAATGGAAGACAATACAAGTCCAGAAATAGATTCACAAGTGTATGGTCAATTGATTTTTGACCATTGCCAGGCATTTCAGTGGAGGAAAGGATAACTTTTTAATAAGTGGTTCTTAAACAATTAGATAACCATTGTAAAGGAGGAAAAAAATTTTTTCCTTTACCTCCTTCAGGTTCTCACCTATCTCTGTAACAAAAGACAGATTAACAAGAGAAAACCAATTTATTAACATGTGTATCACATATATACATGGGAGAAAACATGGTTGAGTAACTCAAGTTTGGCTAGAACTTAGGTTTATATAGTTAGCATCTTAATGAAGGAACAATAAAATTTAAGACAAGTGATAAGACAAAGAAAATGACCTGGAATCTCTAGGGGCAGCCAATTGTAGGAACTCAATGTGATACTAATGATAAAAGCTAGTTAATAAAATTTATTACCATCTCTAGGCTGATAAGGGTTGTCTCTATGATTAACTTTTATTTTTCCTGTCAAAAAAAGGAGAATAGCTTAGCCCAAGCATGTCACACTCAAAGGCTAACATGGGCCAAATAAACAAGGTTTAAGTTTAAGTGGGCTAGAAAAAAAACAAAAAGTTAAATTTTCATAGAAACGTAGGCTTATTTTGATGGAGACATGTTGAATACAAAGGGCTAAAATAAATGAGTAATCATTAACATAATAAAACATTTTAATAAAAATTAATATTTTTTTCTTGAACATTAACCAGACACCGAATAACTGCACAAATTGATAAGTGTAACACAAATAAACCTATTTTTCTTGTTCTCTGAAAGCGAAATATTTCCTGTTGCACACATCGAACAAATCAGTCCAAGAACCAATTATGTGGCAATTGGTTGCTAAAATATTTGCTGCTAGTATTATTGGAGAGAAATGGTGCGCCTGCGGGTAAAGCTCTAAGGGAAATGAATGCTACATGATTATAGTAATCAGTCAATAGCAAATGTAATTCGTTATTAATAATTATGTATAACAGGGTATTGTAAAAATTAAGTTACGAAATTTTTATTAAAACGTTTCTTACATACCATTATATTGGCTAGGCTGCAAACATATTTGTTGTGGGCCACATGAGGGCTGTGAATTTGACATGCTTGGCCTAGCTGGTTTGGCTCAGTGGATAGAGTACAGAATGAATGAATGGTCCCGAATTCAGTTCTGGTAAAGGGCACATGCCAGGGTTGCAGGCTCAGTTGCCAGTAAGGGATGTGCAAGAGGCAGCCAATCAATGATTCTCTCTTATCATTGATATTTTTATCTCTTTCTCCCTCTCCCTTCCTCTCTGAAATAAGTAAAGATATATATATATATATAAATGTTTTTAAAAAGCGGGGAGAAGAATACCTTTGTAAATTTATATCCTTCTCTTTGGGAAATACAGGAAGGGCAGAGTTTTTCTGCTGCTCAGTTTCCTTCTGCTCAAAATAAACTTTATGCCAAAGGGCATAATTTATTTAGCAAATTCTGTTTTTCAAAAAACAACAGCCAAAACCGGTTTGGCTCAGTGGATAGAGTGTCGGTCTGTGGACTGAAAGGTCCCAGGTTTGATTCCAGTTAAAGGCATATATACCTTGGTTGCAGGCACATCCCCAGTGGGAGGTGTGCAGGAGGCAGCTGATCGATGTTTCTCTCTCAGTGATGTTTCTAACTTTCTATCCCTCTCCCTTCCTCTCTGTAAAAAAAATTCAATAAAATATATTTTAAAAACAACAACAACAAAATTCCAACTTTACACCATCAAAAAATTACCAAAATTGATCGTAGACTTATATGTAAGGGGGTAAAATTATTAATTTCTAGAAAAAAAATCTGAGAATATAGATTAGGCAAATATTTCATTAGCTGAACAAAAACACAAAAAAATTTAAAAAGTGAATGTTTTGATTACATCAGAATAGTATTTCTCTTTTAAAAACACTGTAGAGAAAAATGAAAAGACAAGCCATAGATTGGTAGAAAATATAAGTTTAAGAAAATATGCAATATATGAAGAACTCTCATAATTGCAAAATAAAAAGATAGCCTAATTTTAAAGTGAACAAGACACTTTGCTAAAGAAGATATGGGGTTGGCAAATAAACATAAAAGGATGGTAATTATTAATCATAGGGAAATGCAAATTAAAACCCAAAATACAATTCTTGGCATGGCTTAAAACTGAACCTGTGAGCTCAAGGACCAACTAACCCAGCCAGGGCTCAACTGAACTCTTTTTTTTTTTTTTTAATAACACAGGTTCTTTTTTTTTTTTTAATATATTTTATTGATTTTTTTTATAGAGAGGAAGGGAGAGAGATAAACAGTCAGAAACATCAATGAGAGAGAGACATCGATCAGCCGCCTCCTGCACGCCACCCACTGAGGATGTGCCCGCAACCAGGATACATGCCCTTGACCGGAATCGAACCCGGGACCCTTCAGTCCGCAGGCCAACGCTCTATCCACTGAGCCAAACCAGCCTCGGCTGAACTCTTTTAATAATGGTTAATCCTTAAATTTTCTGGATCCTACATAGTCACATTGCTAAATTTAGGCCAGTATCTCTTTCTTCCTAGTTCTTATAACTTGTGTGTGTGTGTGTGTGTGTGTGTGTGTGTGACTGCTGTTAAGCCACCCATTCAAAAAATTTACTCTTACATACCCAATGGGTAGTGTGCAGGAGGCAGCTGATTGATGTTTCTCATTGATATTTCTGACTCTCTATCCCTCTCCCTTCCTCCCTGTAAAAAAATAAAAAATAAATAAAAAATATTTTAAAAAAACAAACAAGAAACAAAAATTGATGTTCTTTATTGTTAAGTCCTAATACTAGGTTCAACTTACTAAATTGTATACTTTGTGCCAGGTACTGTAAATTATTACTTTGTAATTTATATATCTTGCCAGGCAGGTACACTTATCCCCATTTTATAGATGAGATTCAAAGAGGTAGAATAGTTTCCCAATTACATGATAATTGAGTAGAAAGCCTGAGAATAGTCAATATTAGTCCTGTGTTTTACCTCAAGGAAAACTTTTCAGTGAGAAGTAGAAAGTCTTGCTAAAATGAATTACTGATACTTTATGAATAAAATATAGAAAACATACTATAGACATTATACATTACTCAGTACACCATTCACAGAACTTACTTATTGCTTCCTTCTATGTCTGATATGAATAAACACTATTGGTTTTTTAAATCTTAATCATGACTTGATTTAGAGTACATCTTATTACATAAGCACATTTTACCGGCAGCTATACATTTGGTATAGTTTTATTTGCCATCCAGATATGGGAAAGTCTTAGAAATTTATCTAAACCCTCATTCTCTCCACTGATTATGATAACTTTCTTTTCAAAGTTTTTCTAATGGAGGATTTAAGCATAAATACAATAGAACAGTGATTTTCAACCACTGTGCCATAGTACACAATTTTTATTTATTGGTTTGAGAGAGAGAGAAAGGGAGGGAGGGAGAGAGAGAGATATGCCTCACCTTTGGCCAGGGATTGAACCCACAACCAACTTGTATAGAATCAAACCAACTGATCAGAATCAAACCAACTGATCAAAATCAAACCGGTTTCAACACAATCCACATATATAAATTTGTTGTTGTTGTTATTGAAGTTGGAAGATGTTAAAGCAAATCCACACATATCATTTCATATGTAAACAATTCATGATGCATGTGTAACTAATAAGGACTTTTTAAAATAACTACCATGTCACTCATATCACACAAAACTAATAATACTTAGTGTCATTCAATAGCCAGATCATGTTCATTCAGTTTTTCTCAATTGTTTCCAATGTGTCTTTTTTTATAATAGCACTAGAGGCCTGGTGCATGAAATTCATGCATGGCAGAAGGGGGTGTCCCTTTAGCCCAGCCTGCACCCTCTCCATTCTGGGACCCCTCAGGGGTCTGACTACCAGCAGACGAACATCCTTCTCACAATCCTGAATTGCTGGCTCCTAATTGCTCATCTGCCTGCCTGGTCACCCCTAACTGCCCCCCTCCCTTGTGCTGATCTGATTGCCCCTCACTGCCTCTGCATGCTGGCCTGATTGCCCCTAATAGTCTCCCTCAACCCCCTTGCCGGCCCGGTCACTCCTAACTGTCCCTCCCTGCCAGTCTGGTTGCCCCCAACTGCCCCCCTGCTGCCCCATTTACTGCCCCCCCCCTTGCCAGCCTAATCACCTTCAACTTCTCCCTCTGCTGGCCTGGTCACCCCTCATGGCCCCCTGCCAGCCTGATCGTAGGGAGCCATCTTATGAGGGCATGAGGGTTAATTTGCATATTACCTCTTTATTATATAGGATAACCATGGATCCATACATTTTAACTTATTTTAGTTGAACAAATTGTGGGAGCCAGAGAATTCCTTAGTGTTTATTTGGGGGTGCTGTGGTTGAATATTTTTTTGTGATTCAATCTAGAAGAACTAGAGGACTTTTATTGGGATTATAATACTGCACATTTTAAAACTTACTGATTTGCTTTGCTCACAATATGAGGATCTGAACACATGCTAGTTCTGTGAGAAAATAACTAAGTTTCTTAGTTAACCCTAAGTTTAATATTTTTATTGACTTCAGAGAGGAAGGGAGAAAGAAAGGGATAGAAACCATCCAGGGCCTAAGTTCAATTTTGAAGATTTTGTTGTTGTAAAGCTCACATTTAAGCCTTCATATACTAAGCATGGAAGGACCTAAAATTTTTCTATTTCCTCATCATTGTTATCTATTAGCTAATGTAATTCAGTATAAGAATGAGTATTTTTAAAATATCTTATTATGGAAGCAATCCATGGTTATTAAAAGTATTTTAGAAGATACATGTTAATAAAACTACATAGAGAAGACAATAAATATCTCCTGTAGCCCTAGCTGGTTTGGCTCGGTGGAAAGAGCATCAGCCTGTGGACAGAAAGGTCTCAGGTTCGATTCTGGTCAAGGACACTTGCCTGAGCTGTGGGCTTGGTTCCCCAGTTGGGGGCATGCAGGAGGCAGCCAATCGATGATTTTCTATCATCACTGATATTTCTATCTCTTCCCTCTCCCTGCCTCTCTGAAATAAATAAAAATATAGTTTAAAAATATACATTACCTGTAATCACACACCTGAGAGACAGATTTTTTTTGTTTGTTTTATATTCCATGTAATAAAAGGCTAATATGCAAATTGTCCCCTCAGGAGTTTGACCTCTCACTATAATGTGCACTGACCACAAGGAGGCAGTGCAGAATGAAGGAAGGCACTGACCGGCAGCTGGCAGCCAGGGGAAGGAAGGCCCGAGCTAGAAGCTAGAAGGCCCTAATCAGCCCTGATCACCAGCCTGGTCTAGGGACCCTACCCATACACAAACTTTGTGCACTGGGATTCTAGTCTATATGTTATCTAATAATAGACAAACATGTAAATTGACCATACCTCCATTACTCCCACAGCCAATCAAGAGTGAGTATGCAAATCAGAAAGCCACAGATGGCGGCCACCCAGCTGCTCCAGGCAGGCAAGATGCCTGCTATGAGAGAGAGGGCGGAGGTGAAGGGATCTAAGGAGCTCAGTGCAGCAGTGAATACAAGACTGCACATTTTGGAGAAGGCAGATTCTGGCCAGAGCAAAGGCCTGAGTCCCAGGTGCTGGAGGAAAACCGATACTGAAAGCCAAGGCAAGGAAGGCCTGTTGCATGAATCTCTTCGTGCAATGGGCCTCTAGTGTATATATAAAAGGCTAATATGCAAAGTGTCCTCTTGGAGTTCGACTGGGAGACTGGGAGTTTGATTGCTTGCTATGATGTGCACTGACCACCAAGGCATGGCACAAAATGAAGCAAGGCCCTGGCTGGCAGCCAGCAGCTGGAGAAGGAAGGCCAAATTTATCCAGAGTGGCTATACCAATGTATGAGAGTTCCAATGTTATGAGAATTCCAGTTGCTCCATATCTTCCCCAGGATTATCAGTATTTCATATTTAAATCTTTTGCCCATTTTAAAATTGTGTTATCACCGAGTTTTGAGAATTTTTTATATATTCTGGATACTAATCATTTGCTAGATACATAATTTACATTTATTCCACCTACTTGCTTGTCTTTTTTTTTTTTTTAATCCTCACCCTGGGATATTTTTCCATTGGTTTTAGAGAGAGTGGATGAGAGAGGGAAAGACAGAGAGAAACATCAATGTAAGAGAAACACATTGACTGGTTGCCTCCTGCATGTGCCCTGACCAGGGCCAGGGCTGGAGAGGAACCTACAACTGAATTACATGCCCTTGACCAGAATTGAACCCAGGATCCTTCGGTCTGCAGGCCTACGCTCTGTCTACTAAGCCATACTGGCTAGGGGTGGTAGCTTGTCTTTTTATCTTAGCAGTGTCTTTTGCAAACAAAGTTTGTAGTCTTGATAAAGTCCAATTTGTCAAACTTTTTTTTTTTTTATGGATTGGTCTTTGGTATCTTAAGAATCCAGTTTACAAAGATTTACTCCTTCATTTTCTTCTAAACATTTTATAGTTTTACAATAGATCAATCCATTTTGAATTCATTTTTGTGTAAGTTTTAAGGTTTTGATTGGTATTCATTTATTTTTTCTTTTGGATGCCCAGTGATTTTGATACTGTTTTGTTAAAAAGACTGTCCTTTCTCTATTAAATTGCCTTTGTATCATTATAAGAAATCAGTTGGTATATTTGTATGGGTCTATTTCTGTACTCTCTTTTTCTATTTTGTTGATCTGTGTCCTTTCCCTTTACCAATTCTATACTACCTTGAATACTGTAACTTTATAGTAAGTCTTAAAATTGGTATTGTGACTTCTGTAACTTCATTCTTCAAAATTATTTTGGCTATTTTACTTTTTTGCCTTTCCATATAAATATTAGAATTATTTTGTCTGTCTATTAAAAAATTCTGCTGGAATTATACTAAATCTATATATCAGGGAGAACTGATATCTTTCCTATGTTGAGTTTTCTAGTCCATGAAAACAGTATGTTTCCCCATTTATTTAGGTCTTTGGTTTCTTTCTTCAGTGTTTTGTAGATTTTAGTATACAGATCTTGTACATATTTTGTTAAGTCTGTACTGAAGTATTTTTGACTCATAACTTAATTATGAATCATAAGTGGTATTGTGTTTTTTTTAAATTTTTGGTTTTCTTTTATTCATTGCTAGTATATAGAAATTTGATTTTTTTTTTTTTTGGCAGTGTTTATGTCTTATGGTCTTGCTAAACTAGTTCTAGGGATTTTGTTTGGTGTGTGGATCCCTTGGTATTTTATATGTACACAATTATGTTTGTGAAAAGAAGCAGTTTTTATTTCTTCCTTGCAAATTTGTATGTCTTTTATTTCTTTTTCTTGGCTTATTGTATTGGCTGGGACTTTCATTATGATATTGAAACGTAATGGTGACAGTGGACAACCTTCACTTGTTTCTGATCTTAGGAGGAAGGCATCAGTCTGTAGGTTTGTTATAGGTGCCCTTTACAGACTGAGGAAATTTTCCTCTATTCCTAATTTGTTGAGTTTTTATTATAAGTGAACCTTGAATTTTGCTAAATGCTTTCTCTGCAGCATTTGAAATGGTCATGTGGTGTTTTCTTCTTTAGACTCAGTGTAGTGGATTACATTGATAACTTTTGAAAAACTGAACCAGCTTTGATTCTTAGGAATAAAACCCTTCTGTTGTAATGTATTTTTCTTTTTTTTAATGTTTTTTTGAGACATTTATCATCTTTGTTGCTGAGGATATTTGTAGTTTTCTTATAATATCTTTGCCTGGTTTGAGTATCAGAGTAATGTTGGCCTCTTAAAATGAGTTGGAAAGTATTGATTTCAGAGAGAAAGGGAGAGGGAGAGAGATGAAATTTCTTCCATTTTCTGAAGAAATTAGATAGAATTGGTACTATTTCTTTTATAAGTGTGTGCTAAAATTTACCAGAGAAAATATCAAGGCCTGTAGATTTCTTTAATAGTTACAGGATTATTCAAGTTATCTAATTCATCTAGGGTGCCTTGAAAATTTATGGTTTCCAAGTAAGTTGTCTATTTCAACTAAGTAGTTGAATTTATGTGTTTAGAATTGTTAGTAATACTCTTTTGTTATCTTTTTAATGTCTGCATGATCTGTAGTGATTGCTTTTCATTTCTTTTTTTTTAAATTAAATCTTTATTATTCAGATTATTACATTTGTTTCTCTTTTTTCCCCTACATAGCAGCCCTCCACCCAACTCCCACCCTTTCCTCTGCCCTTACCTACCTCCCATTCACCTCATCCATAGGTGTATGATTTTTGTCCAGTCTCTCCCTGTACACTCCTCACCCCTTTCCCCCTTCAGTCCATTCCCTTTCTGTGCTCCTGATTCCATTATATTCACCAGTTTATTCTGTTGATCAAATTTTTAATTCCCTTAATTTTTAGATTTATTTGTTGATATGTATTTGTTGCTCATAATTTTTTGTCTTTTACCTTTTTCTTCTTCCTCTTCTAAAAGAGTACCTTTCAGCATTTCATATAATACTGGTTTGGAGTTGATGAACTCCTTTAGCTTTTTCTTCTCTGTGAAGCTCTTTATCTGCCCTTCAATTCTGAATGATAGCTTTGCTGGATAGATTATTCTTGGTTGTAGGTTCTTGTTCTTCATCACATTGAATATTTCTTGCCACTCCTGTCTGGCCTGCATCGTTTCTGTTGAGAAATCAGCTGACAGTCGTATGAGTGCTCCCTTGTAGGTAATGAACTGCTTTTCTCTTGCTGCTTTTAATATTCTCTCTTTGTCTTTTGCTCTTGGTATTTTAATTATGATGTGTCTCGGTGTAGTCCTCTTTGGATTCCTTTTATATGGGGTTCTGTGTGCTTCCTGGACTTGTAAGTCTATTTCTTTTATCAGATGTGGGAAGTTTTCAGTCATTATTTCTTTAAATAGGTTTTCAGTATCTTGCTCTCTCTCTTCTTCTGGCACCCCCACAATTCTGATGTTGGTACGCTTGAAGCTGTCCCAGAGGCTCCTTACATTATCTTCACATTTTTGTATTCTTTTCTCTTCTTGCTTTTCCAGTTGAGTGTTTTCTGATTCTTTATATTTCAAATTTTTGACTTGATCCTTGCCTTTCTCTAGTCTGCTGTTAGGACTCTGTATAATATTTTTTATTTCAGTCAGTGTATGTTTAATTTCTAGTTGGTCCTTTTTCATCTCTAGTTGGACCTTTTCCATCTCTAGTTGGTCCTTTTCCATCTCTAGTTGGATCTTTTGCATCTCTAGTTGGTCCTTTTTCATCTCCTCTTGGGTCTTGCTAACTTTATCCAACTTTTCTAGGATATTCTTGAAAAACCTTGTAAGCATGGTTTTGAACTCTATATCCAGTCGTTGTTTTCCTCCATTTCTTTTGTTTGTGATCCCTTCCCTTGTCTTGGCATTTTCACTATGCCAGGAGAACTTCTGTGTTGGATTCAGCCTTATGATACCAGACTTGGAAAACTGCAGAAGCCTCTCTATTGAGCTTGGGAGGGTGGAGTCTCAAGGCTTAATGGACCGCCTTGCCTTCCAGTTGGTCCTGCCCTCCACCGCCCCGGAGTCTCACGTGACTGGGTAATCGCTGGAGCAGTCCTTTGTGCGGGAGCACAGTGCCTCTAACCACTGCCTTTCCGGTTCCCCTGCGCTCCAGGACTACATGAATCTAGGTCCCCAGGGCTTCACCCGAAACAGGGGCTTAGTGGAGTCAGAAGTGGCGAAGTTGGGAGGGTTTGTCTCCCGCCCACTCACGAAAGCCAACAGCACAATCAGCAGTCTGTCCTCTGTGCCCAGTGCCCTGCATGCCACCAGACCTCTGATCTTTTTCGACTCCCCTAAATTTCCATGCACCTCTCCCTTTTTACAGTCCAAACTCCCCCTGTATGAGTTTTGGCTGGATCTGGGGTTTAGTGTCATAGGATAAGGGGTTCAGTGCCTTTGAGAGTCTCTGTTTCCCTCCTGCCAGAGAAAACCAGCCAGGCACTCCGGCACCCGCTATCTCAGCGCGCGCGTCTCCGTACCTCAGCTTTTTGCAGCTCCTCTGGGTCTCCATGAGCCCCTCTCCCTCTAGTTTTAGAATTTGCACTCAGCCAGCTTTCCTCTGGTTCTGGATGATGTCTGTTCTGTCTTTTAGTTGTAATTTTGAAATTGTTGTGCGAGGCAGCAGTATAGGTGTTTACCTATGCCGCCATCTTGGATTCTCCCTGCTTTTCATTTCTGTTAGTATGTGTTTTCTTCCTGTCATTCTTGATAGAAATTTGTCATTTTTGTTGATCTTTTTAAAGAATTAGCTTTTAGTGTCATTGATATTTTTTTGTCTTCAATTTCATTGATTTCTGCTCTTTATTATCTTCATGCTGATTACTTTGAGTTTATTTTTTCTTTTTCTAGTTTCTTAAGGTAGAAAGTTAGATTATAACAGATCTTTCTGCTTGTATTGGTTAGCTTGGGCTAACATAACAAAATAGCACAAACACAAAATTATTTCTCACAGTTTGGAGGCTGGGAAGTCCAAGATCAAGGTGCCAGCAATATAGGTTTCATTCTGAAGCCTCTTCTTTTGGATTGTAGGCAGCTGCTGTTTGGCTGTGTATTCATTATGACCTCCTCTTTTGTGTGCTCATGGAGAGGAAGAACAATTTTATTTGGTGACTCTTCCTATAAGGGCACTAATCCTGTTGGATCAGGGCTCCATAGGTGTGACCTCATTTAACCTTAATTATTACCTTAGAGGCCTGTTCCAAATAAAACTATACTGGGTTAGGGCTTCGACATATGAATTTTGGAAGGAGACAGATAATGAGTACATGATGTTACTTTTCTAATATAAGCATTTAGTGCAACATATATTTTTCCTTCTAAGTACTTATTAGTTTGCATCCTACAAATTTTAATTTATTATACTTATGTCATTGTTTAGTTTAAAATATTTTCCATTTTCCTTTGAAATTACCTCTTTGACTCATGGGTTTTTTAGAAAGTGTTGTTTAGTTTTCAAGTGTTTAGAGATTTTTCTGTTCTATTTTTGTTACTGATTTCTAGTTTAATTTCATTGTGGTCAGAGAATATACTGTGTATGATTTCATTTCTTTTAAGTTTGTCAATTTTGTTTTATGACTTAGCATATATAATCTATCTTAGTGAATGTTACATGAACATTTGGATAGAATATGTATTCTGTTTTTAGTTGGAGTCTTCTAAAAATGTCAATTAAATCATGTAGTTTGATCATATCGCTCAGTTCTGCATCCTTCCTAATTTTTGGTCTAATGAGTCTATCCCTGAAAGAGGGGTGTTGAAATATCCAACTGCTTTTTGTTGTTGTTTTAAAAAATATATTTTTATTGATTTCAGAGAGAAAGGGAGAGGGAGAGATAGAAACATCAGTGATGAGAGTCATTGATTGACTGTCTCTTGCATGCCCCACAATGTGGATTGAGCCTTACCTAGAATCAGACTGTGACCTACTGGTTCATAGGTCCACACTCAACCACTGAGCCATGCCAGCCAACTGAAATATCCAGCTGTAATTATGCATTTGTCTGTTTTTTCTATCAGTTCTCAGTTATTGCTTTGTTTATTTTGAAATTATTATTAGATACATAGACTTTAAAATTTTTCTTCTTGGTGAATTGTCCCTTTTACCATGATCTAATGTTCTTCTTTATCCCTGGTAATTCTTTTGCTCTGAAATCTGCTTTGTCTAATATTAAATTATCCTTCCACATTTTTTAAATTAGTGTTTGTATGGTGTATCTTTTTAAATTTAAATTAGTCAACTTTATTTTGTAAACAGTTTTAAAGGTTTACAAAAAAATCCAGCAGAAAGTACAGTTTCCATATACCACCCTCCCCCAGTACACACACATTTTTGCCTTATTATTAATATTTTGTATGTATGGTACATGTGTTACAGTTGATGAACTAATATTTAATATGCTAGTTATTATTAGCTAAAGTCCCTAATTTATGTTAGGTTCTACTCATTGTGTTGTACAATTCTGTAGGTTTTTAAAAATGTAGAATATAATGTACCACTATTAAAGTACAATACAGAATAGTTTATTATATTTGCTTTTAACTTCCCTATGTCATTATATTTGAAGTGTTTTTAATTTATTTGAACAATTTCTGTCTTTCAATTTTTTTTGAGCTTTTATTTTATTGTTTGAAGTATTACAAATAGTGGTACACATGTTTCCTTTATCCCTCCTCCCCCCTGCCAGTTGACCTTCCTCCAGCCTTCCCTACCACCTCCTCCTCTCATCCCACTCCCAATGTCTTGTGTCCATTGGTTAGGCTTCTATGCATGCATACAAGTACAGTGGTACCTCGAAATATGAGTTTAATTCATTCCGTAACCTTGTCGTTTATCAAGTCGCTCGTATCTCAAAGCAAATTTCCCCATTGAAATCAATTGAAATGCCCTTAATCCATTCCAGCCCCCAAAATGCCACCCCAGTTGTTCTTGTTACGTGTTTTTGAATAAGAAAAATGTATTTATAAATGACCAATGTTGTATAAAAACATAATAAAAGAGAATGTAAAGGAATAAACTGGTTTTATAAAGTGTATTCACCTACTGGTTACACTCTTAATGCTACACTTTATCCCTAAACTGAATGTAACTTAACTAATCTTCACTGAACTTAATTGCTACTGGTCTTTGCATTTGGGGCCGATTTCAAAAAAAACGTGTCCAACGAGGTTTGCCTCTTCCTCCCTTTCAGAATATTTCTGAAATGGGTGAGGCAAGTAACATTGAACAGCTCCGATGCACGACCAGTAGCAACTTTTTCGGGGTGTTTCTTTTCCACAAAGTATGACACTCTCTCCCACATTCCTAAGATCTCCTTTATCTCACTTGTAGAGATCTCCTCCACCTCTGGCTCCTCCTCGAAACCAATTTCTTGGAGAACCTCCACATGTTGCTGAGACTGCAACTCTTGTAACTCCTCCGTGGTGAGTTCCAGACAGTGCTCCTCGACGAGATCATTCACGTCTCTCTCATCCACCTCCAGGCCCATGGATTTTCACAGAGACACTATTTCCTCCTTCACTGGCACCTCGGGTTCGAATCCTTTGAAGGTCCTTTCGGCTACGGCCTCAGGCCACAGCTTCTTCCATGCAGAGGTCAAAGTCCTTGTTATAACACCCAGCCAGGCCTGATCAATAATTCTGAGGCATATCACGATGTTAAAGTGGTTCTTCCAGAACTCTCGAAGGGTGAGGTTTGTGTTCTCTTTCGCCTCAAAGCAGCACCGGAACAGGTGCTTGATGTACAGCTTTTTAAAATTAGAAATCACCTCCTGATCCATGAGCTACAGATTAGGAGTGGTGTTGGGAGGTAGGTAGACAACCTTTATAAACTTGAACTCTTCGAGGAGCTCATCTTCGAGGTTCAGTGGGTGAACCAGGAGCATTGTCGAGGATGAGGAGGGCTTGCATGGTTAGGTTGTTTTCCTGTAGATATTTCTTAACAGAAGGGCCGAAAACCAGGTTTACCCACTCCACAAAGAACTGCCTGGTGACCCATGCCTTTGGGTTTGCCCTCCACATAACTTGCAGTTTATCTTTTAAAATCTTATGTAACTTAAAGACTCTGGGGTTTTCCGAATGGTATACGAGCAGAGGCTTGATCTTGCAGTTGCCACTCACGTTGGCGCACAGTGCGAGAGTTAGCCTATCCTTCATGGGTTTGTGGCCTGGCATGGCCTTCTCCTCTGCCGTTATATAAGTCCTATTCGGCATCTTCTTCCAGAAAAGCCCTGTCTCATCACAGTTGAAGACTTGCTGGGGGATATATCCTTTGGCTTCTATCAGTTCTGAAAAAGTTTTGAGGTAATCCTCAGCTGCCTTCACATCCGAACTTGCTGCCTCAACCATGCCTGACGATGGAGTGAATGCCGGACCTTTTCCTGGTTATCAAACCAGCCTCTACTGGCTTTAAATGAGTCTTTCGATGCTTCGTCCGTGGAAGTGCGCGGGGTCTGCTCCAGCAAATCACCGTAAATCGCTCATGTCTTCTCGCATATGATGCCCTGTGTTAACGTATCTCCTTTAAGCTGCTTCTCCGTCACCCACACCATCAGTAGATTCTCCATCTTTTCATGGAGAGAGCTACAGAGCTTAGAAATTAGTGTAACGCCCTTAGCTGGCGTTATATCCTTTATCCACTCCTTCTGTTTAAGCACAGTGCATATCGTTGAAGTACTACGCCCGAACTGCCTCGCCAAGTCAGCCACTCGCACACCTTGCTCATATTTTTCTATGATTTCACGCTTTAATTCAATAGACATCATCCTCTTCTGAGCACTGACCTTTCCACTCGCTTTTTTTGGACCTGTGGTTATAAAAAGAAATGTGATAAAGTATGTAAATGCACAAAAGATGCTTCGACAACGAGGTAAACAAGCACACTGACTGAGGCGTGGGAAACTATGAGACGCTCGAGTCGCAGTAAACTGGTGGGTTGTGTGCAGCCAACCGATCCGCGCGATTACTCATATCTCAAATGTTGCTCATATTTTAAAGCAAAAAATCGCTCGCTCAACGGCTCGTATCTCAAAAATCTCGTATGTTAGGGCACTCGTATCTCGCAGTACCACTGTACTTTCGTTGATCTCTTACCTTCCTCCCAACCCTCCCCAGCCTTCCCACTGTTGTTTGACAATCTGTTTGATGCTTCCCTGCTTCTGTGTCTATTTTTGTTCATCAGTTTTTAATGTTCTTTAATATCCATAAATGAGTGAGGTTATGTGGTATTTTTCTTTCACTGACTGGCTTATTTCACATAGCATAATGCTCTCCAGTTCCATCCATGCTGTTGCAAATGGTAAGAATTCCTTCTTTTTCATAGCAGTGTAGTATTCCATTGTGTAGATGTATCATTGTTTTCTAACCCACTCATCTGCTAATGGGCACATAGATTGTTTCCAAATCTTAGCTATTGTAAATTGTGCTGCTATGAACATAGGGGCGCACATATCCCTTCTGATTGGTGTTTCTGTTTTCTTGGGATATATTCCTAGAAGTGGGATTAGTGGGTCAAATGGCAGTCCCATTTTTAATTTTTTGAGGAAACTTCATACTGTTTTCCAAAGTGGCTGCACCAGTCTGCATTCGCAGTGAAGGAAGATTCCTTTTTCTCCACATCCTCACCAGAACTTGTCATTTGTTGATTTGTTGATGATACCTATTCTGACAGATGTGAGGTGGTACCTCATTGTTTTAATTTGCATCTCTCGGATGATTAGTGACTTAGAGCATGTTTTTACATGTCTCTTGGCATTTCTTATGTCCTCTTTCAAAAAGTGTCTACTAAATAGTGTCTACTAAAGTCCATTGCCCTTTTTTTGTGTTGTTGTTCCACTTATTTTTTTTAATTTAATAAATCTTTATTGTTCAGATTATTACAGTTGTTCCTCATTTTTCCCCCCATAGCTTCCCTCCACCTGGTTCCCACACCACCCTCTGCCCTTACTTCCCCCATTGTCCTCATCCATTGGTGTATGATTTTTGTCATACACCAATGGATGTCTCTTCCCATACCCTTTTCAACCTTTTCCCCCTGATAATTGTCAGTCCACTCCCTTTCTGTGCTCCTGATTCTATTATATTCACCAGTTTATTCTGATCATCAGATTTTTTATTCACTTAATTTTTAGATTCACTTATTGATAGATATGTATTTGCTGTTCATAATTTTTATCTTTACCTTTTTCTTCTTCTTAAAGAGCACTTTTTAGCATTTCATATAATACTGGTTTGGTGTTGATGAGCTCCTTTAGTCTTTTCTTATCTGACCTTCAATTCTGAATGATAGCTTTGCTGGATAGATTATTCTTGGTTGTAGGTTCTTGTTCTTCATCACATTGAATATTTCTTGCCACTCCCGTCTAGCCTGCATAGTTTCTGTTGAGAAATCAGCTGACAATCATTTGGGTGCTCCCTTGTAGATAATTAACTGTTTTTCTCTTGCTGCTTTTAATATTCTCTCTTTGTCTTTTGCTCTTGGTATTTTAATTATGATGTGCCTTGGGTGGTCCTCTTTGGATTCCTTTGTGTGGAGTTCTCTGTGCTTCCTGGACTTGTAAGTCCACTTCTTTCACCAGGTGGGAGAAGTTTTCTGTCATTATTTCTTCAAATAGGTTTTCAGTATCTTGCTCTCTCTCTTCTTCTGGCACCTCCATAATTCTGATGTTGGTATGCTTGAAGTTGTCCCAGAGGTTCCTTACACTATCTTCCAATTTTTGGATTCTTTTTTCTTCTTGCTTTTCCAGTTGACTGTTTTCTGCTTCTTGGTATTTTAAATCTTTGACTTGATTCTTTTGTTCCTCTAGTCTGCTGTTAGGTCTCTGTATAATATTTTTTATTTCAGTCAGTATATGTTTAATATTTGGTCCTTTTTCATCTCCTCTTGGGTCTTGCTAAATTTATCCATCTTTTCTAGGAAATTCTTGAAAAACCTTTAGCCGTGGTTTTGAACTCTATATCCAGTTGTTTGTTTTCCTCCATTTCTTTTGTTTGTGATCTGGGTTTTTTTTGTCTCCGCATTTTTGCTGCTTCCCTGAGTTGGTAGCATAGCTTTGTATGGTAGGTGTCCTATATTGCCCAGTAGCTCCATCTCCCTAGTTATCTGAGGTGGACACTCTTGGTGCACCCCTTTGTGGACTGTGTGCACAGTCTTGTTGTAGTTAAGTCTTGACCGTTGTTGGTATCACTGGGGGGAATTGACCTCCCAGCCAATTAGCTATGAGGATCAGCTGTGTCTACGATGGGAGAACTTCTGTGCTGAAGTCAGCCTTATGATACAAAACTTGCACAATTGCAGAAGCCTCTGTGTTCAGCTTGTATGGGGCGGAGTCTCAGGGCTGAGCTGACAGCCTTGGCTTCCTGTCAGCCCTCCCATATGAAGTTCCTGGGTCTCAGTGTCCCTCAATAATCGCTGCAGCCCTCTGCATTCACTCCTGCATGCGCCTCCAGACCTCTGCCTTTTGTGGCTCCCCTGAGTTTTCGTGCACTCCGGTGACCTGTATGAGTCTGGGTCCCCAGGGTCTCGCCCGAAACTGGGGTTCAGGGCAGTTGGAACTGGAGTTCAATGCAGTCAGGAGATTCTGTCTTTCTCTCGCTAGAGAAAGCCAGTGGCACAATCAGCAGTCAGTCCTCTCTGCATGCATTCGCACGTGTGCGCCTCCAGACCTCTGCCTTTAACAGCTCCCCCAAGTTTCTGTACACTTCTTCCTTCTCCCAACAGTCCAGATTCCCCCCATATGAGTCTTGCCCGGAACTGGGGTTCAGTGCAGTCGGGAGTTTCCATCTCCCTCCCGCCAGAGGAAGCCAGACAGTCACCCTGCTGCCCATCTTCTCCATGCATGTGTCTCTGTACCTCAGCTTTCTGCAGTTCCTCTCAGTCTCTGTGAGCCCCTCTCTTTTCTTCTAGTTGTAGAATTTTCAGTCAGCCAGCTTTCCTGTGGTTCTGGATGATGTCTGTTCTGTCTTTTAGCTGTAGTTTTGAAATTGTGTGAGGCAGCAGTTTAGGTGTTCACCTATGCCACCATCTTGGTTTCTCCTCCTCGTTGTCCATTTTTTTAATAGGTTGTTTATCTTTCTTTTGTTAAGTTGTATGAGTTCCCTGTAAATGTTGGAGATTAAACCCTTATGGGAGATAACATTGGCAAATATGTTCTCCCATGCAGTGGGCTTTCATATTGTTTTGTTAATGGTTTCTTTTGCTTTGCAGAAGCTTTTTATTTTGATGTAGTCTCATTTATTTTCTCCTTTGTTTCCATTGCCCTAGGAGCTGTATTGTTAAATATATTACTACAATAAATGTCTGCTATTTTGCTGCCTATGGCTTCTTTTAAGATTTTTATGGTTTCCCATCTTATGTTTAAGTCCTTTATACATTTTGCGTTTATTTTTTGTGTATGGTATAAGTTGGTGGTCTAGTTTCATTTTTTTGTAAGTATCTGACTAGTTTTCCCAACACCATTTATTGAAGAGACAGTCTTGCCTCCTTTGTCAAATATTAATTGAGCATAATGGCTTGTGTCTATTTCTGGTTTCTCTGTTCTGTTCCATTGGTCTAGGTCTGTTCTTGTTCTGTCTTTCAAATTTTTAAAAAACTAGAGGTCCAGTGCATGAAATTCATGCACAGGTAGGGTCCCTCGGCCTGGTCAGTGAGCAGGATCAATCTGTGGGGTGACTGGCTGGGTGATCGGGAGCTCTCCCCTACCCCTCTCCGCTGGCACCCACCTTGGCTGGCCTGGGGCATGCAGGCTGGGGTCAGCTCCTGCATTGAGTGTCTGCATCCTGGTGGTAAGTGAGCATCATAGCAACGGATCATTCTGGCATTTGGTCTATTTGCATATTAGCCTTTTATTATATACTAGAGGCCTGGTGCATGAAATTCATGCACGGGGTGGGGGGAGGTGCTTTTAGCCCAGCCTGCTCCCTCTCAAATCTGGGATCCCTTGAGGGATGTCTGACTGCCTGTTTAGACCTGACCCTCTGCCAGCCTGGTCACCCCTTCCTGGATCAGGCCTAAATGGGCAGTCGGACATCCCTCTCAAAATCCAGGACTGCTGTCTCCCAACTGCTCACCTGCCTGCCTTCCTGATTGTCCCTAGCAGCTTCTGCCTGCCAGCCTGATCACCTCTTAACCACTCCCCTGCCAGCCTGATTGATGCCTAAATGTTCCTCTGCCAGCCTATCTGCCTCTAACTGCCCTAACCTGCAGGCCTGGATCCCCTCTGCCCCAACTGTCCTTTCCTGCAGGCCCAGTTACCCCCAACTTCCCTCCTTGCCAGCCTGTTCACCCCTAACTGCCCTTCCCTGCAGTCTTGATCACCCCAACTGCCCACCCTTATAGGCTTGGTCCCTCCCAACTCCCTTCCCCTTCTGGCCATCTTGTGTCCACATGGGGGCAGGATCTTTTGACCACATGAGGGCAGTCATCTTGTGTGTTGGAGTGATAGTCAATTTGCATATTACTCTTTTATTAGATAGGGTAGAGGCCTTGTGCACGGGTGGGGACCAGCTGGTTTGCTCTGAAGGTAGTCCTGGATCAGGGTGGATGTTCCCTTGGGGCGTGGGTTGGCCTGAGCAAGGGGCCTTTTGTGGTTTGCAGGCTGCCCACGCCCCCCAGCGATCCAAGTGGAGGCCCTGGTATCTGAGATTTATTTATCCTCTACAATTGAAATTTTGTAGCCTGGAGCAGAGCCAAGCCTTCTGCTTGCACAGCCATTGAAACTTTGTTGCCTTGAGTGGAGGCCTGCTGGCCAGGGTGTGCAGAAAGCTTGGCTTCCTCCATCACCAGGGGCAATCGAAGCTTCACTCCGTGGCAGCAGCTATTGAAACTTTGTTGCCTTAAGCCGAGGCCTGGGAAAGCTTGGCTTTCTCCATTGCCAAGGGCAACCCAAGCCTCCCTCCTGCTCTCTGTGGCCGTAGCCATCTTGGTTGTGTTAATTTGCATACTCTGATCGGCTGGTGGTGTGGCTGGTGGGCGTGGCTGTGAGTGTAGCAGAGGTGCAGTCCATTTGCATATTACTCTTTTATTAGATAGGAGAATATCTTTATTGTTGAGAGTATTACAGATGTTGAGAGTATTTTTCCCCCTTGCTGCCTTCCACCTGGTTCTTGCCACACAGCCCGCCCCACCCCCGACCCCGCCACCCCAGTGCTTCACTCCCTTATTGTCTGTGTCCATAGGTAATGTATATAGGCATATAAGATTTTTGGTTAATCTCTTCCTGTCCCATCACACACACACCCCCGTTTCCTCTGAGATTTGTCAGTCTGTTCCGTGTTTCCATGCCTCTGATTTTATTTTATTAATTAGATTTCTTGTTTGTTTACTTTTAGATTCAGTTGTAGATAGATATGTATTTATTGCCAATTTGCTGTTCATATTTTTTATCCTTTCTTCTTCCTCCTCTTCTTAAAGAATATTCTTCAACATTTCATGTAATACTGGTTTGATGGGGATAAACTCCTTTAGTTTTTTTCTTTTCTGTGAAGCTCTCCATCTTACCTTCAATTCTAAATGATAGTTTTGCTGGGAAGAGTAATCTTGGTTGTAGGTTCTTGCCATTCATCTCTTTGAGTATTTCTTGCCACTCCCTTCTGGCCTTCAAAGTTTCTGTTGAGAAATCAGTTGACAGTTGTATGGATGCTCTCTTGTAGATAACTAACTGCTTTTCTCCTGTTGCTTTTAAGATTCTCTCTTTGCCCAGGTGGTGTGGCTCATTGTAGTACTTGAGTATTGACATATGAACCAAGAGGTCATTGTTTGATTCCCTGGTCAGGACACATGCCTGGCTTGTGGACTTGATCCCCAGTGTGGAGCATTAGAAGGCAGTCAATCAATGATTCTCATAATTGTTGTTTCTCTCTCTCTCTCCCTCTCCCTTCCTCTCTGAAATCACTAAAAATACATTTTTTTAAAAAGATTCTCTATGTCTTTAACTCTTGGCATTTTATTAATTATGTGTCTGCCCTAGCCAGTTTGGCTCAGTGGATAGAGCATCGGCCTGTGGCTGAAGAGTCCTAGGATTGATTCTGGTAAAGGGCATATGCCTGGGTTGCAGGCTTGATCCCCAGTATGGAGTGTGCAGGAGACAGCTGATCAGTGATTCTTTCTCATCATTGATGTTTCTATCTCTCTTTCCCTTTCCTTTCCTCTCTGAAATCAATAAAAAAATATATTTAAAAAAAAGATGTTCTTAAAAAAAATTATGATGTGTTTTGGTGTAGGCTTCTTTGTGTTCCTCTTGTTTGGGACTTCTGCACTTTCTGGACTTGTAAGTCTATTTTTTTCACCAGGTAGGGGAACTTTTCTGTCATTATTTCTTCACATAGGTTATCGATATCTTAGGTTTTCAATAACTTGCTTTCTCTCTTTTCCTTCTGGCATCCCCATAATGTGAATGTTAGTATACTTGAACTTGTCCCAAAGGCTCCTTACACTATCTTCATATTTTTGGATTCCTTTTTCTTTTTGCTCTTCTGATTGGGAGAGTTTTGCTTTCTCATATTCCAAATTGTTGATTTGATTCTTAGAATAGTCTATTCTACTGTTGAATCCCTATAAACTAGTCTTTATTTTCGTTAGTATATGCTTAATTTCTGACTGGTCCTATATCATGTTCTTTACATTATTACTAAGATCCTTGAAAGTCTCACTAAGTCCCTTGAAGCTCTCATGAAGATCCTTGCTCATAACCATGGTTTTGAACTCTGTATCCAGTAGTTTCTTTCCTTTCACTTCTTTCATTTGTAATATGTTTCTTTGTCTCCACATTGTGGCTACTTCCCTGTGTTTGTTTCTATGTATTAAGTAGAGCTGCTTTGTCTCCTGGAGTTGGTAGAACGGCCTTGTGTAGTAGGTTACCTGTAGGGCCCAGTGCCTCCCCAGCCACCTGAGCTGGGCACTCTAGATATACCCCTGTGTGGACTATTTGCACAGTGTTGTAGTTGAGCCTTGATTGCTGTTGGCATCACTGGGAGGAATTGACTTCCAGGCCAGTTGGCTGTGAGGACCACCTGCAAGTACAGTGGAAGAGCTGCTCTGTAGGAAA
The DNA here is from genome assembly GCA_011751065.1 of Lasiurus cinereus. NCBI lineage: Eukaryota > Metazoa > Chordata > Mammalia > Chiroptera > Vespertilionidae > Lasiurus > Lasiurus cinereus. The sequence continues at coordinate 1,467,471 of JAAGEH010000304.1, read as the reverse complement.
CACTATAGAGTAGGACTTGGTGCTCACTGAATCTGCCTCTTGAGTGTGTCACTTATGGATGTGTAGGGTTGTAATCTATTATGGTCTGAAACTGTCCATCAGGTACACTGGCTCTTGGGCCTCCAGGGAGGTTCACAGTCAGCCACTTCCTAGGACCACCTGACAGGAGCTATAGAGAGATCTGCAGATGGCTACTATTGGCCTTGGAAGTGCCCAGGAGCGGCCCAGCTGTGAAGCAAGACAGACTGGTGCAAATGCCCGGTCTTGGGCCTTTTATTGATAGGTTTGGTCATGCTTACACCAGCTGCAGCTTGTTTGAGAGATTTTAGCAAAGTCTGAAGCCTGAGGCAGGACAGGCCGTTCATATGGAAAAGCTGCTACAAATAGGTTGGGTAGGACTGCAAATTGGATGTAGTGAGATCTTAGGGAATCACCATGGTGGAGCAAAAAGTGTGAGCCAGGCTGATGGAGACTCAGAAATGGCTGCCAATTGGCCCTGGTATAGGGGAGGTCCCAGTACAAAAACAATAACCCCTATAAGCACCCCCATATGAGAGAAAGCCACCACCAAGTTCCTGCCCCAATGCTGGACAATCCAGTTCCTCCCCCAAAGCCACTTGGTACTGGAGCTCAGAGGGATCAAATCCAAGTAAGTTCATGCACCAGCCCTTTAAAAGGAACACCTGAGTTTCCAGCAGCCTCCGTGTCAATCCACAATCCCCACTGGTTTTTATTGCCTGAAGTTACAGGACTTCTTTTCCTAGCTCTGGAACACTGGACTGAGGGTCTAATGCAGGGCTGGGACCCTTGCTTCTCATGGGCAGCTTCCACTGAAACAATCTCTTTCCCAATTAAAAAAATGGCACACATGGATGTTAGATCAGCCCATTCCATGCCCTCACCCTTCTACTAGTCAGATTTCAGATTGTTCTTACTGATGGTGGCTCTGTATTTTAGTTATAATTTTGATTATGGGAGGCAGTGAGTACAAGGGTTTACCTATGCTGCCATCTTGGTTCTTTAATTGGTATTTTTATTATATTTAAGTTTGATGTAATTATTTATGTTTAGATTTAGATCTACCATCTTACCTTTTTTTTCTTTGTTTTTCCTATTTTTAAATCTTCTGATGTTACTTTTTCCTGCCTTTTCAGTCATTTGAACATTTTATAGTATTTTATTTATTTACTAAAGGCCCAGTGCATGAATTTGTGCACGGGTGGGGTCCTGCTGGCTCGGCCCCAATCAGGGCGGATTGGGATTGGGCCTTTTGGGAGGAGGAGATGGTGAGAGGTTGGCTGGCTGGCTCACCCAGGGCTGGGCCAGCTGGGGGTTGGGGCCGTAGGCGATAGGCCGTCAGGCCCCACCTCCAATTGGGGTTGGGGAGCTGATTGGAGGTGGGGCCAGCCATGGGGAGAGGCTGTGGGTGGTGGGCCAGCTGGCTCTACCCTCAAATGGAGTGGTTTGGGGAGTGCCAATCGGGGACCAGTGGCCTGGGGGATAGGCCATGGGTGGCTGGCCAGTGGCCCTGCCCCTGATCAAGGTGAGAAGCCTGATCAGGAGCAGGGCTGGCCATGGGGGAGGGGCTTAAGTCTGATCAGGGTGGTGGGGACTTACTGGGGGCGTGGTCAGCTGGGGGAGGGGCTTCAGGAGGTTGGCTGGCCAGCCCCACCCCCTATTGGAGTAAGGGTGTGATTAGGGGGTGGGCAGCCGGAGGGAGAGGCTGTGGGTCTATCATGGTGGGGCCGGTTGATCAGGGGCGCAGCTGGCCAGGGGGTTGGGGGAGGAAAGGGGCATTTGGCCAGTAGGCCCCCTTTTGATGGGGGTGGGAGAGTCTGATCAGGGGCAGGCCAGGAGTGGGGAGGGGCCAAGAGGTTGGCCACTGGCCCCCCCTGAGAGGGCCAGTTTGCTGGCCACAGTGGGTGTCATAGTGACCAGTTGTTAGGTCATTATGGCCGTTACAGTAGCTGCCTTTTATATATAGAGAGAGAGACTTTTTAATGTATTTTTATTATTTCAGAGAGGAAGGGAGAGAGAGAGAGAAAGAGAAAGATCAGTGATGAGAATCATTGATCGGCTGCCTCCTGCATGTCCCCTAATAGAGATCAAGCCTGCAATGACCTCCTGGTTCATAGGTCGATGCTCAACCACTGAACCATACCTTTCGGGCATAGTATATTTTTTAAATAATTCCTTATTGTTTTAAGTATTATATATGTTCCCCTTTTCCCCCCCTCTAGCCTGTCCCCATTCCCTCTAGGCCTTCAGCACCCCATTGTCTGTGTCCCTGGGTTAAACATATAACATACAAGGTCTTTGGTTGATTATCTCTCATCCACCTACCCTCCCTACCTTCCCTCTGAGATTCTACACTCTGTCCATGCTTCCATGTCTCTGGATCCACTCCATTCATCAGTTTATTTTGTGACTTAGATTCCACATATGAATACGATCATGTGATACTTGTCTTTCTCTGACTGACTTATTTCACTTCACATGATACTCTCCAGGTCCTTCCAGGCTGTCTCAAAGGGTAAGAGATTCTTCTTTTTATTGCTGCATAGTATTCCATGGTATAAATGTACCACAGAATTTTTATCCACTCATCTACTGATGGACACTCGGGCTGTTTTGAGATCTTTGCTATTGTAAATTGTGTTGCTATGTACATAGGGGTGCATACATTCATTCTGATTGGTGCTTTGGGTTTCTTAGAATATATCCCTAGAAGTGGGATCAGTGGGGCAAATGGCAATTCCTTATTTAATTTTGTGAAGAACCTCCATATTGTTTTCTAAAATGGTTGCATTAGTCTGCATTCTCACCAACACTTGTCATTTGTTGATGGTAACCATTCTGACAAGTGTGAGATGGTACCTCCTTGTCATTTTGATTTGTATCTCTCGGATGATTAATGACTGAGCATTTTTTCACAAGTCTCTTGGCCTTCTGTAGGTCCTCTTTAGAAAAGTGTCTATATTTAGGTCCTTTGCCCATTTTTTTAAAAAATATATTTTTATTGATTTTTTACAGAGAGGAAAGGAGAGGGATAGAAAGTCAGAAACATCGATGAGAGAGAGACACCGATCAGCCGCCTCCTGCATGCCCCCTACTGGAGTTGTGCCCGCAAGCAAGGTACATGCCCCCAACCGGAATCGAACCTGGGACCTTTCAGTCCGCAGGCCGATGCTCTATCCACTAAGCAAAACCGGTCTTGGCCCTTTGCCCATTTTTTAATTGGATTGTTTGTCTTCTTTTGTTAAGTTGTATGAGTTCCTTATATATTTTGGATATTAACCCTTTATCAGTTGTATCATTGCCAAATACGTTCTCCCATATAGTGGGCACCCTTTTTGTTTTGTTGATGGTTTCTTTTGCTGTACAGAAGCTTTTTATTTTGATGTAGTCTTATTTGTTTATTTTCCCCTCAGTTTCCTTTGCCTTGGAAGATGTGTCTGTAAACATATTGCTACAGGAGATGTCTGAGATTTTTCTGCCTCTGGTTTCATCCAGGATTTTTATGGTTTTGCGGCTTATATTTAAGTCTTTTAACCATTTTTAGTTTATTCTTGTGTATGGTGTAAGTTGGTGGTCGATCTAGTTTTATTTTTAAGCATGTATCTGTCCAATTTTCTTAATACCATTTGTTGAAGAGACTCTTGACTCCATTGTATGCTCTTGCCTCCTTTGTCAAATATTTATTGAGCATAATGGCTTGGGTCAATTTCTAGGTTCTCTGCTCTGTTCCATTGATCTATATGCCTGTTCTTGTGCTAGTAGCAGTCTGTTTTAATTACAGTGACTTTGTAGTATAAGTTAAAATCTGGTATTGTGAATAAATTGCTGCAACTATTCATTGTCTTTTTTGATTTCATATACATTTTTGGAGTATTTACTTTGGCTCTGTGAAATATGCTGTTGGTATTTTAATAGGCATTACATTGAATCTGTAGGTTACCTTGGATAATAACGGACATTTTAATGATGTTGATTCTACCAATCCATAAACACAATATATTCTTCCACTTGTTTATATTCTATCTCTCTCTCTTTTTTTTTTCAACATCCTATAGTTTTCTGGGAGCCTCCTTGGTTAAGTTTATTCCAAGTACCGTATTTCTCTGTGTATAAGATTACCCCATATATAAGTTGCCCCCCACTTTTCCAACCCCAAATTAAGAAATCAATATTTTAAACATGTTTCTGGTTTTCCTCTTAGGGCCTTCTTCTCTTTTTTGCATCTTTTTTCTTTTTTCTTTTTGCCATCTTAAGGAGTTGTTCTTCCTATTTTCTCCATTGTCTGATCATATACTCAGTGGGAGGAGGTTCAAAATGTCTCTCTGCAGCTCTATTTCCATGCTCTTTTGCACAGTTGATTACATTCAGTTTGAAATTTGCAGAGTAAGACAATCGTTTACTGGTATTTATCTTGTTATTTTTTGACATCTTTATGGGCTCAGAATGCTCACTCTCCTCTTGCATCTGCACACTCTCCACTTCCACCTCCAATTACGGCATCAGCTGATGTCAGTAACAATAAGGCTCATGATTGGAGGAAGCCTGTTTGAAAGATATGGGCAGCTACGCACCCACCCACAGGACTCCCTCCTTGGTTGACTTCCCTGTATAAGACACCCCTCCATTTTCAGTCTTAATGATTTTAGAAAGAAATAGCATCGTATACAAAGAAAAATACGGTATCTTAATTCTTTTTGTTGCAGTGGTAAATGGGATTGTTTAATTTCTCTTTCTGAGGATTCATTAATGGTGTATAAAAACAAAACATTAATTTTTGGTTGTTGATTTTGTATCTTACATTGCTAAATTCATTTATTAAATCTAGTAGTTTTTTGGTGGAATCTTTAGGGTTTTCTATGTACAGTATCATGTCATTTGCAGATAATGAGATTTTTTTGCATTCCAATTTGGATGCCTTTTATTTCTTCTTTTTGTCTAATTGCTGTGGATAGGACTTCCAGTACTTTGTTGAATAAGAGTGATAAAAGCAGACATCCCTGTTTTGTTCCTGTTCTTAGGGGAAATGCTTTTAGTTTTTGTCTATTGAGTATGATGTTCGCTGTAGATTTGTCATATATGGCCTTTATTGTGTTGAAATATGCTCCCTCTATTCCACTTTGCTGAAAGTTTTTATAAAATATGAGAGTTGAATTTTGTTGAATGCTTTTTCTGTGTCTATTGATATGATGGTAGGATTTTTGTCTTTTAATTTGCCTATGTAATGTATCATATTTATTAACTTGTGAATATTGTACCAGCCTTGCATCCCTGGAATAAATTCCTACTTGGTCATGTTGTATGAGCTTTTTAATGTATTGCTGGATCTGATTTGCTAATAAATATTTTGTTGAGAATTTTAGCATTTATGTTCATCAGGAATATTGTAGTGTCTATCTGATTTTGGAATTAGGATAATGCTGGCCTCATAAAAGGAATTTGGAAGTGTTCCTTCCTCTTGGATTTCCTGAAAGAGTTGGAAGAGTATAGGTGTTAGTTCTTTGAATGTTTGTTAAAACTTCCCTGTGAAGCCAGAATCTGGACCTGGGCTTTTGTTTGCTGGGAGTTTTTTTTACTACTGCTTCTATTTCAACAGTTGTTAATAGCCTATTCAGGTTTTCTGATTCTTTCTGATTCAGTTTTGGAAAGTTGTATTTTTCTAGGAATTTGTCTATTTCATCCTTGTTGTCCAGTGTGTTGGCATACAGTTATTCATAGCATTTTCGTACAATTGTTTGTATTTCTGTGGTGTTAGTGGTTACTTCTACACTTTAATTTCTGGTTTTATATATTTATGTCCTCTCTCTTTGTTTCTTGATGGGTGTGGGGAACAGTTTTTCAATTTTGTTTATCCTTTTAAAGAACCAGCTCTTGGTTTCATTGATTTTTTTGTCTCTATGTTATTTATTTCTACTCTGATCTTTATTATTTCCTTCCTTCTACTTACTCTGGGCTTTTCTTGTTCTCAAAATTTTGAGTTCTTTAAGTTGTAGCGTTAAATAGTTTATTGTAATTTTTCTTATTTTTTTATGTGTGCCTGTAGTGCTGTGAACTTCCCTCCCAGAGATTTTGGCTTGTTTTGTGTTCATTTTCATTTGTTTCCAGAAAGTTTTATTTATTTCTTGAACTCATTGGTAATTCATTCATTGTTTAATAACATGCTGTTTAGCTTCTATGTGTTTGAATGTTTTGGGATGTTTTTACTGTAGTTGATTTCTCATTTCATTCTACTGTGATCTAAGAAGATGCTTGATATGATTTCAATGTTCTTGAACTTGTGAGGTTTTGGGTCCCAAAATGTAGTCTATCTTTGTGAATAACCCATGTGCACTTGAAAAGAATGTGTATTCTGCTATTTTGGGGTGAAATGCTCTATAAATGTCAATTAAATCCATCATGTCCTTTAGAATCACTGTTTCCTTATTAAGTTTTTGTCTGGAAGATCTATTCAGTGAAGTCAGTGGGTATTAAAGTCCCCTACTATGAAAAAAATAAAATAAAATAAAATAAATAAAGTCCCCTACTATGACTGTATTATTTTGATCTCTCTGTTAAAGTTCTCTAGAAGTTTTTTTATATATTTTGGTGCTCCTATATTGGATGCATATATTTTACCAGGGTTATAGTCTCTTGTTGGATCAGTCTCTTTAGTACTATGTAGTGACCTTTGTTGTCTCTTGTGATGGCCTTCATTTTAAAGTTTATTTTGTCAGATATGAGTATTGTTACTCCAGCTCTATTTTCTTTTCCATTTTCATGGAAAATTTTTTTCCCATTCCTTCACTCTCATCGTGTGTGTGTCTTTTGTACTAAAGTGGGAATCTTGTAGATAGCATATAGTTGGGTCATGTTTTTGTGTCCATTCAGCTACCCTCTGCCTTTTGATTGGAGCATTTACTCCATTTACATTTAGGGTTTTTATTGATAGGTACTTATTTATTGCCATTTTAATGCTGTATGCTTAGATTTCTCTCTCTTTTTCTTCTCATCACAGCAGTCCTTTAGCATTTTTTATAATGCTATCTTGGTGGTGATGTACTCCTTTGGCCTTATTTTTTTTGTCTGGGAGGCTCTTTATTTGACCATCTATTTTGAATGATAGCCTTGCTGGATATAGCGATCCTGGTTTCAGATCCTTGCTTTCCATTATCTTGAGTACTTCATGCCATTCTCTTCTGGTCTGTAGAGTTTCTGATGAGAAATCAGATGTCTGCCTTATGGGAGCTCCTTTGTAGATAACAGTTTGCTTTTGTCTTGCTGCCTTTAAGATTCTCTCTTTGTCTCTAATTTTTTGGCATTTTAATTATGATGTATCTGGGTGTGGGCTTGTTTGGGTTCTTTTTTTTTTAATATTTTTTATTGATTTTTCACAGAGAGGAAGGGAGAGAGATAGAAAGTCAGAAACATCAATGAGAGAGAGAGAGACATCGATCAGCCGCCTCCTGCACGCCCCACATTGGAGATGTGCCCGCAAGCAAGGTACATGCCCCTGACCGGAATCGAACCTGGGACCTTTCAGTCCGCAAGCCGATGCTCTATCCACTGAGCCAAACCCGTCTCGGCTGGGTTCTTCTTATTTGGGGTTCTTTGTGCCTCCTGAACTTGTGAGACTTTCCTTTACCAGGGAAGTTTTCTGCCAAATACGTTCTCTCCCATTCTGCCTCTTCTGGCACACTGATATTATAATATTGTTACATTTCATATTGTCCCACAAAGCCCTTAAGCTGTCCTCCTGTTTTTTTATTGCTTTTTTCTTTTTGATTTTCTGATTGAGTGATTTTTCAATTCTGTCTTCTAATTCACTGATTTGATCCTCAACTTCCCCTCATCTGCTGTGTATTCCTTCCAATGTGTTTGTGTTATGTCATTCTTTATTTCCAACTGTTTTTTTTTTAATTATTATAACTTTTTTCAGGCTGTTGAGCATCTTTGTCATCATTATTCTGAACTCTGTTTCAGATAAATTTCATATCTTTGCTTCATTTATCTCTTCTAGAGAATTCTCTTATTCTTTCATTTGGGGGTTGTTTCTTTGTCTCCTCACTTTGGCTATCTTTTGGGATTTGTGACTATGTATTAGGTAGATTTGCTATGCCTTCCAATATCTAGTGCAGGAGAGTGTCAAACTCTGTTTCTGACTAATTAGATCAGACAAAGACTCAAAGCCTCCAGAGACCACCTCTGCCTACAGATAGATAGGATTCGGACTTGGCAATCATCCTCAGGTGTGGTGAAAGTTTTTTTCAACAGAGTAAGATGGTTGCTTCTGCCTGGAGGCTAATTGTTATTTTAGTCTCTTATATGGCCTGAGGGCAAGGTGTTTTCCAATAGGGTGGGTCAATTCCTAAAGCACAAGGTGAGTGGCTCCACAGGGAATTTTGTGCATTGGCTCTTTAAAAGGGTGCCTGATTTTCAACCATTACTCCTTGGCAGACAGTAACCCCACTGCTTTTTACAACCATATGTTATGTGGGTACCCTTCTCAGTTCTGATACTCTCTGCTGAGGGGCCCAGCTTGGGGATTAGATCCAAGAGTTCTCAGTGGCAACCTTCCATACCTGAGATATCTCTCCAGGACTTCAGTTGCTGTCTGTGGGCACCTGGCCAGCCCCTTCGCACCTCCACTCCTCCTACCAGTCTCTAAGCAGTCTCTACTTTGAGCCCTCAGTATCAGGGTTCTCTCCTGCAAGTGTTCCATTGATTATTCTGTATTTTAGTTGTAATTATAGTTTGTTCCAGGGAAGATATCCATGTAGCATCCACTTTATTAGTTGTTCTAGGGATCTCTCTCCTTTAGTACACATACACACATACAACACATATGTTGTATGTGTGTATACACTTTTAGTGCTTTACTTAGAATTAATATTTTGTCATTTCAGGTGGAATGTCAAAACCTTACCACTACATAGGTTACTTTTCTATCCCCCTTTAATGTAGTTGTCTTTCTATTATATTTATCTGTGTATATAAAAAAACTCCATGTTACAATCTTGTAATTTTTGCTTTTTTTTTTTTAAGATATATTTTATTGATTTTTTACAGAGAGGAAGGGAGAGAGATAGAAAGTCAGAAACATCGATGAGAGAAAGACATGGATCAGCTGCCTCCTGCACACCCCACAGTGGGGATGTGCCCGAAAGCAAGGTACATGCCCCCAAACGAACCCGGGACCTTTCAGTACGCAGGCCAATGCTCTATCCACTGAGCCAAATGGGTCTCGGCTAATTTTTGCTTTTAAACTCATTTTAAAGAACTATGTATGGGAAGAATAATCGGTTGTATGTATCCAGATATTTAGCATTTATATTTTTCTTTTGTTGTTTCTGGTGTTCCTAGTGTAGTTGTATTATTTCTATCTTTTTAAAAAATATATATTTTATTATTTTTTACAGAGAGGAAGGGAGAGGGATGGTCTTAGGTGATGTTAGAAACATTGATGAGAGAGAAACATCGATCAGCTGCCACCTGCACACTCCCTACTGGGTATGTGCCTGCAACAAAAGTACATGTCCTTGGAGAATCCAAGATGGCAGCATAGGTAAACACCTACACTGCTACCTCACACAACAATTTCAAAACTATAACTAAAAGACAGAACAGACATCATCCAGAACCACAGGAAAGCTGGCTGAGTGGAAATTCTACAACTAGAAGGAAAGAGAGGGGCTCACAGAGACCCAGAGGAGCTGCAAAAAGCTGAAGTACAGAGACGCGAACATGGAGAGAGCAGGTGCCGGAGAACCTGGCTGGCTTTCTCTGACGGGAGGGAGACGGAAACTCTCAACGGCATTGATCCCCTTATCCTACCACACTAAACCCCAGATCCAACCGAAACTCATACGGGGAAAGTTTGGACTGTGAAAAGGGAGAAGTGCATGGAAATTTAGGGGAGTTGCAAAAGATCAGAAGTCTGGTGACGAGCACGGCACTGCGCGCAGAGGACCGGCTTCTGATTGTGCTGCTGGCTTTCACAAGTGGATGGGAGACAGACCCTCCCAACTGCACCACTTCTAACTTCACTAAACCCTAGTTTCGGGCAAAACCATGGGGACTCAGACTCATATTCCCGGAGCACAGGGGAGCCACAAAGGCAGCAGTCTAGAGGCACTGCAAGAGCGCGCGCACAAGGGACTGCTCCAGCGATTACCCAGTCCCGGGAGACCCGAGGACCGTGGAGGGCAGGACCAACTGGAAGGCAAGGCGGTCCATTAAGCCCTGAGACTCCACCCATCCCAAGCTCAATAGAGAGGCTTCTGCAGTTTTCCAAGTCTGGTATCATAAAGCTGAATCCAACACAGAAGTTCTCCCAGCATAGTGAAAATGCCGAGACAAGGGAAGCAAACAAAAGAAATGGAGGAAAACAAATGACTGGATATAGAGTTCAAAACCACGCTTATAAGGTTTCTCAAGAATCTCCTAGAAAAGATGGATAAATTTAGCAAGACCCAAGAGGAGATGAAAAAGAACCAACTAGAGATGCAAAAGAACCAACTAAAAATTAAACATACAATGACTGAATTAAAAAATATTGTACAGAGACCTAACAGCAGACTAGAGGAAGGCAAGAATCAAGTCAAAAATTTGAAATATAAAGAATCAGAAAACACTTAACTGGAAAAGGAAGAAGAGAAAAGAATACAAAAATGTGAAGATAATGTAAGGAGCCTCTGGGACAGCTTCAAGTGTACCAACATCAGAATTGTGGGGGTGTCAGAAGAAGAGAGAGAGCAAGATACTGAAAACCTACTTAAAGAAATAATGACTGAAAACTTCCCACATCTGGTAAAAGAAATAGACTTACAAGTCTAGGAAGCACACAGAACCCCATATAAAAGGAATCCAAAGAAGACTACACCGAGACACATCATAATTAAAATACCAAGAGCAAAAGACAAAGAGAGAATATTAAAAGCAGCAAGAGAAAAACAGTTCATTACCTACAAGGGAGCACCCATACGACTGTCAGCTGATTTCTCAACAGAAACTATGCAGGCCAGACAGGAGTGGCAAGAAATTTTCAACGTGATGAATAGCAAGAACCTACAACCAAGAATACTCTATCCAGCAAAGCTATCATTCAGAATTGAAGGGCAGATAAAGAGCTTCACAGATAAGAAAAAGCTAAGGAGTTCATCAAATCCAAACCAGTATTATATGAAATACTGAAAGGTACTCTTTTAGAAGAGAAAGAAGAAAGAGGTAAAAGATAAAAAATTATGAACAACAAATACTTACCTATCAACAAGTGAATCTGAAAATTAAGGGAATTGAAGATTTGATCAACAGAATAAACTGGTGAATATAATAGAATTGGGAGCACAGAAAGGGAGTGGACTGATAATTCTCAGGGGCAAAGGGGTGAGGGGTGTACAGGGAGAGACTGGACAAAAATCATACACCTATGGGTGAGGTCAATGGGAGGGAGGGAAGGGTAGAGGGAAGGGTGAGAGCTGGTGGAAGGGAACTAAGTAGGGGAAAAAAGAGAAACAAATGTAATAATCTGAATAATAAAGATTTTTTAAAAAAAGTACATGTCCTTGACTGGAATCGAACCTGGGGTTCTTGAGTCCACAGGCCGACGCTCTATCCGCTGAGCCAAACCAGTTAGGGCTTTCTCATCTTTTTGAGAACTTTCTTTGGCCATTCTTTTATAGAAGGTCTACTGGTAATGAATTATTTTAGCTTTCTATCATCTGAGAATATCTTTATGTCATCTTGATTCCTAAAGACAACTTTCTCTGGATATAGCATTCTCTGTTTTATAATTTCTTTCTTTCAGCACTTTAAATATGTTCTACTTCCTTCTGCTCTTCATAGTTTCTGTTAAGTGTTCCCTTATTAATCAGTGCATCATTTTTGTTTGCTTTCACAATACTTCTTTGTCTTTCCCTTTTAACTGTTAGATTATGATGAAGTCAGCAGTGGATTTTGTTGTGTTTATTCTGTTTGGGTATTATTGAGCTTCTTGACTCCATAGGTTTATGTCTTTTGTGAAATTTATGACATTTTCAGCCATTATTTCTTCAAATGTTTTACACACTCTCTCCCCTCCTAGGATACTGATAGCTCAAATATTAGAGTTTTTGGTATTGTTTTTTTAAGGCCTGATGATCTGTTTTCCGCCCCACCCACAAACATTTTTCTCTTTATTTTCTTATTAGATATTTCTATTGAAATTTGATATATCTTCAAAATCACTAATTCTTCTGTCATTTCTGTTCTGCTATTGAACACACAAAGTGAATGCTTATATTTTGGTTGTTTTATGTAATTAATATATATATATATTAATCCTCACCTGAGGATATATATTTTTTCCCATTGATTTTTAGAAAGAGGGGAAGGAGAATGGGGAGAAACTTTTTTTTATATATATATTTTTTTATTGGTTTTTTACAGAGAGGAAGGGAGAGAGATAGAAAGTCAGAAACATCAATGAGAGAGAGACATCGATCAGCCGCCTCCTGCACGCCCCACACTGGAGATGTGCCCGCAACCAAGGTACATGCCCCCAACCGGAATCGAACCTGGGATCTTTCAGTCCGCAGGCCGACGCTCTATCCATTGAGCCAAACCAGTCTCGGCCGGGGAGAAACTTTGATGTGAGAGAGACATCAATTGGTTATCTCCTGCATACCCTGAGTTCAAACCTGCAACTCAGTAGGTGCCCTTAACCAGCAATCAAACCTGAGCCCTCAGTGTGGGGCCAACATTCTAACACCAGCTAGGGCGATAGCTATATTTTTTAATTCTAAAATTCCCATTTGTTTCTTTTTTATATCCTCAATTTCTTTTCTGAGGTATTCTGTCTTTCATAGTTTCATGAGTGTTTTTCCTAATTTTTGGAGCATTTTTATTATAGCTACTATAATAGCTGAGAGATAGTTTCTGCATCTGTGTCATCTCAGATTATATCTATTAATCTCTTTTGCTATGCAAATTGAGATTTTCTTGGTTCTTTGTATGCCAAGTAATTTTGGATTATGTCCTGGAAAATTTGAATAGTATATTACAAGGGTCTGGGTTTTGTTTAAATGCTGTAATGAATGTTGACTTTTATTTTAGCAGACATTTGACCTAGTTGGGTTCAACTTGAAATTTCTATTCAGCCCTCAGTCAGTGGTAATCCCAAAGCCATTTCAGTTTTTTGAGTTTTTACATTGATATTTATATCTGCTTTGCATGTATATTATTCATTAACTCATCTGAGAAGTGGCCAGTGGTTATTTTCATAGTTCAGAGTAACCTTTTTGTTAAGAAATACACATGGAATTATTTTAGGTATGAAAGGTCATTATGAGAACATCTCAGATAGTTCTTAAAAAGTATGTGTAAATTTTTGCATACATATTCTTATATACTAGATCTGAATGTGAGTCTAGATGACTATTATACTCTTTGCAAATTCTGTGTACACTAGTAATTTCTCAAAAATTGGGAGGCAAATGAGAAATATACATAAAAAGCAAGGCATTTCTTTGCTTTAAAACCCGCAATGGTATCTCATCTTGCTAGTATTAAAGCCAGATTCCGTTCAGTGATCTGTTTGGCCCTTCAGGATCCACCTTCTAGTGGCTCTCATCTCATTCAGAGAAAAAACAGAATCCTCTTTTTTTCTTCTTCTTCTTCTGTATGATCCTTAATGAATCTATCTAATATTCCTAGAGCATATCATAGTGTCTGGCTCATAGTACTAATACAAAGCACACAACAAATATGTGGTTGAGTGAATGACTGTCTTTGTGACAGTTTTTGTTGTTTTTCTCAGGTTGACTAGACTTTACCCATATGTTATTTTGTGCTGTTGTAGACCTTGCACCACCTATAATGTCCATTACTTGCTGTAGCAATAAACCATTATTACTTTTCCTTAGGTTCTTATAAATTAGGGCCTAAGGTCACTTCTAAGTCTTCTGTCCCAGAGCCATACATACTCTCAAGAACTATTACTATTCTTTCTTGGTGTCCTTTGTACCACTTACTTTACTTTAATCTATTTATCCTCATCCCCATCCTTATACTGTGTTCTTACCCTTTTGTATCAGTTCTATCAGTAAGGTGCCTTCACAATTTCCTCATTCCCCCATTTTATAGCTAAAGTCTTTTCCCCCTTCTTTTGGGGACAGATACAGGAGAAGGAACAGATAGCTACTAGTATCCAATGTTGCCTACCTTCTTTCCCAAAATGAAGAATGACTTTACTAAATATAGCTTACTGGGGGAAAAAATTCTCTATAACTAGATTTGGTCTTAGTTTCTAAAATCCAGCTCCGTAGCTTTTAGGCAAACACCATTTCTCTGGCCTCAATTATTTTGCAGATGAGAAAAAAGCAACATAATTTTAAAAGTGAACTTTTAATTCAATACATATCTCCAACTCATTGTTCTCTAATAAGACTCTATTTTGGCATCTCAATATATGCAGCAGAAAAGAGCTGCTGCTGTGTCTTTAAAAAGCCATCCTCAGAGCACTGTGGAGGCAGGCATGTCCCTGAACTGCTTGAATGAGAGCGAGAAGAGGAGGTGGAAGGGGGTGCTCTTACAGCGTGCGTGCGTGTGTGTGTGTGTGTGTGTGTGTGTGTGTGTGTGTGTGTGTGTGTCTGCGCGCGCGCACACGAGTGGACTGTTGGCAGAGCTCTAGGTGACATCCCTCTGAACAGCTGGGCCATGGACTGCTTTAGAGCTGCTTGTCAGAGCAATTAGCTTGCTGGAGACGCAGCATTTCATTCAAGGGTGAAGGGTGCAAGAGGGGATCTGTGGGTGGGGTAAGAGGCACAGGTTTCCCAGAAGGAATTTCTTCCAGCAAAATTCCGGCAGAACTGATTCTTACAATGAGGTCTCCATTAATAATATGAGCTCGCTGTTGGTTTAAGTGCAGATCCATCTGGGGTGAGTTTTGGATAATTTTTATTTCTTTATATAAAAGCCCTTGAACTCCACAGAATGGAGGGGTGAGAAGCTAGAAAGATATCTTTTGTATCTTGGCCAATTTAACTATATAATACACACTAGGGAAATGAGAGATTGTTCAAGAGTTACGTTTTATAGGGGGTTTGGGGCATTTTCATGTTTGTTTATTTAAAATATTTTTTAAATTAGTCTTGCTGGAACTTTTCCTATATTCAGATTTTACTTCTTCCACGGCTATTTCAAGGGATGCTTCATTCAGATTTAGCTTATGAAAATAGTGGTGATTTCTGTTCTCTGTGGTGATGCTGTTGACGCACATTGCAGGAAGCAGGGAATCCCCTATAAATATCCTTCACGGTGTCATTCCACAGCTATCCACACCCAGCTGGTGAATATGTCTCTCTGTTCTATGTCTTTATGTAACTGTCTCCTAGTCTTTGAATGTGATAAGAAGAACGATGTTGCCTTTACTGTTTCTAGGAAGCTTTATTATTATTATTATTATGAACATCTTAGGAGGAATTTTTTCATTGTTTTTACTAAAACATGCCTTTGACTTGTTGAGGTTGTCATAAGAATTTCCCAGGGGGGGTTTACTGCTCCTTATTTGGGATTACTTGTTTGTCTCTCATAATTGGCTTGTTTTTGTTTGCTGGCCTTGGTTTCTAAAGAGTGCAGAGATGGGATTCCCTCTACCTCCAGTGACGTAGTGAATTTGTTTGCAGTCTTTTTCTTCTGAGCGGGAGGGGACAGAGAAGGAAGAAGAAAAATCCATCAGAACTGCTGTGTTCTGTGCCTTGATGATAACTGGGTGGATTGAACAGAGCTCAGAGCAAAATTAGATGTTAATGATAAGAATGCTGTTTTGTTTGTTTCCTTTTAGAATAGGCTGGGGTCAAAGTCAGGATTGCTGAAGCAGCGTGCCTTAATTAACCCTATGTATCCTACTGCTAATGAATTTTACCGAATTGTTTTTTTCTCAATATGAAATTTTGAAAAGAGCTCATAAGCAGGTTTCTAGAAGCCATCATCCATGGATAATTCTAGGTTGAGTTTTGGAATTTAGAATTTTTCTATCTTATTTGCACTGGTCCTGAGCATGCAGTTTGTATACTATTCAAGCAGATCTCAAAAATAAGTGGTTATATAAAATTTCTTGCCACTGTTGTTAAAGTAAAACTCTCATTTTGAATGTCTAGAGCTAAAGCAAAGCTTTAGGAAGAAATTGTTAGATAAACTCTTAGGTATGAACCTAACTTCTCTTTTTTTTAGATTAAGTGCTTGGGCTTCCTGCTCCTTTTTATGCAACTCCATTTTAATACCACTGATCTCTGGAGGTCTGCCTGCAAAGGTCAGTGTGAAAAATTCAGAAGACTTAGAGCCTAGGAAAATTTAAGGTTTCCTTTCTGTGGATGTGTTTGGATAGCATATGTGGAACAGTACCTTTAAGAATTTACTGTTTTATTTTCTATCCTGATACTCTTTTCTGTTCTGTGCTTTCTTTATTCTAAGTAATATATGTGAAGTGAAAAGAGTAATGTCTGCTTTTCAGCTTACTTTGTACAGTTCTATTTTTATAGTCATTAAATTATATGAATATGCAATATAGCCATAAATATTTCAAACTAATAAAATGCTAATTTTATTTGGAGAGAAGGGAATGGGAGTGGTGATAATCCTAAAGTAAACCAAGAGCATTCCAGAATAACCTATTTAGAAACTTGCCACTGAATGGAGCTATAAGGGTTAAGAGAATTCCACTGCATCTTGCATCTCAATATTGCAGCAAATATGTGGATAATTTCTTGCTAGCTTTTCAGGAAACCCCTGTGGTGGACAGCCCTCATTAATCGTTGCTGGGAGACTGCTCTGACGTCACTGGGAGCAGTTCCCTGTCTGCAGGGAGGACTGGAATAGCTAGCCTTTAAGGGGGAAAAACACTGCTATGAAATTAAAAGATGAGGGTTTTGTTAACTTGGTTTTCCTTTCATTTCAGAGTGGGTGGAATAGACCTAAAGTCGTTTTTAAATGTTTCAGTCATTAGCAATTATATTATTAAGTCTCTTTATTTCAAATGAAAATAAAGAGACTTAATAATAATCTTTTAATCTTTGATTTCTAACCATCAAGGTTTTAAAAAGGTCAAGGAAAATATTTTAGTTTCTTTTTATCCTTCCTTTTTTTTCTACCTTTTTTTTTTTTTTTAAGGAGAAGAAAAAGATTCAGAACTGCTTTTGCAAAAAGTATTTTGCATCACCCTGATTAGGATAATTAAAAATGTGACTTATGTTGGAAGACCTTTCTGGTGAAATTGATAATGACTATTTCTATGCCTAAAAGTTACTATATGTACTTCTCTCTGATGTTTTCTTCTAACCTACCCATTCCCACTGCAATATAGTCGGTTAGAAGCTTCTTTCTTTGAAAAGTATAGTGGCTAAGTGCTTGGATTCTGACTTGGGCTGCCTGAGTTCAATTCCCAGCTAGGCCAATTGCTAGTTCTATGACTTTAGACACATTACTTAACCCCTCCATTTCTTCATATGTAAAATATGAAATGAAGATAATAGCATCCACCTACTAGGGTTATATTGAAGATTAAAAGAACTAATGCATGGAAATGCTGTAACATAGTTCCTGGTAATCTAAAAGGCTTACTTAGCATTAGACATTATTATTGATATTTAGAAATTAAACAGGATAATACTATTTATGTCTTCAGATCATCTGTAATTTTTGAGGAAGCCAGGAGAGATTTTCAAGCTATGTAGGATATTGAACTTCTAAAATGCATATAAATATAATCTAAATATTTAAACTTAAATTTGACACTGTTGATCCTTTTAGGAAATATCTTTTCTAATTTGATGTTTATAGGCTAAATTGCAAACATGTTCCCACAGATTAACAGCGTTTTTCTTTCTTTGAGTTTTTGACTTCTGTAGATGATGGTTGGGGTTTTTTTTGTTTTATTTGTTTTGTGGGGGTTTTTTGTTTTTGGTTTTTTTTTGTTTGTTTTTTTCCTCCAAGAAGCATGCTGTATTTCCTGACATTGTGTTTCTGAGAAGGAAGACACTACCCAGGGAAGGTCATAATTTTAGCTTACCAAATTGCATTCCGGTTGTTTGGTTGGTTGTTTTTTAATTTTTTGTTTTGTTTATTTTCTATCACTGATTCTGATCTACTTTAAAATCTTAGGATGCTTATCTTTATTGTATACTTCTGAAACTTTCTGTCTTCTGAGTGTGTGAATTGATGTGGTGTTCTTCCTCCAAATGTTTGTGAAAGTATAAGAAATACCACATCTTAAAAACTTTAAAAATATATATATTTTTATTGCCTAAACTGGTTTGGCTCAGCGAATAGAGCGTCAGCCTGCGGATTGAAAGGTCCCAGGTTCAATTCCTGTCAAGGGCATGTATCTTGGTTGCGGACACATCCCCAGTAAGGGGTGTGCAGGAGGCAGCTGACTGATGTTTCTCTCTCATCGATGTTTCTGACTCCCTATCTCTCTCCCTTCCTCTCTGTAAAATAATCAATAAAATATATATTTTTTAAATATATTTTTATTGATTTCAGAGAGGAACAGGTGGGGTGAGGGAGAGAGAGAGAGAAGAGAGGAAGAGAAGAGAGGAGAGGAGAGAAAAGGAAAGGAGAGGAGAGGGAATCATTGGTCCCACACTGGGGATCGAACCCACAACCCATGCATGTGCCCTGACTAGGAATCGTACTGTGATCTCTTGATTCATAGGATGATACTCAACCACCAAGCTATGCTATCTGGACTCAAAACATCTTTAAACTCTAGCTTGAAAAAATCTAGGATCTTAAATGGACCAAATGTCAAATCACAAACAAATATTAAATTACAGTATTTCTTGCCCTTTTACCTTCTTTTTTTGTTACTGTTAATCCGCACCCAAGGGTATTTTTTTTCATTGATTTTTATATAGAGTGGAGAGGAGAAGGAAAGAAATACCGATATAGAGAGACACATCAATTGGTTGCATGCAACCAGGTACATGCCTTTGACTGAGATTGAACCTGAGACCCTTCATTCCATAGGCTGACTATCTACTGAGCCAAATTGGCTAGTGCCTTTTACCTTGTTTTAATTTCATATTAAAGACTTGGAGAGTGTTCTTATGTGGTTTTTGAAGTTTCATCTTTTGGATTGCTCTCTAAACTACCAAGATACACAGATAAGAGCTATTAAGGTGTCTAACATTAATTGCAAAAAGAATATCTACCTGTATAACTTTTTACCCTTTTTTCCCTATTAATTTTCTTAGGCCATTGAGGCTTAAGGAGTACGGGATACATATTTTCTCTAGTGGGATATGTGGGGAAAGGGCCAATATTACTAAAAAGGGGCATGAGCTGAAAAAAAAAAAGTAAGAAGCACTGTCTGGGTAAATGTCCTTAAAGTCCAGACAGTGCCATTAAAATATGCTAAGTGGACATTCTATGTTACTGGGGGAATAGGTAAGAAACACTATAATTAGATAATGTGACTGCCCTTGCTTCTATTAACTGAAGTGAATTAAGGGGAAATTTTTTTATTTCCAAAATGTATTAAGTCTTGAATGTATTTATCCTAGGGAGTTGATAAGAAATGTAAATGAAGATCTAGATGCAAAGAAACTCATCACAGTATTACTCTATTATAAAAATTAACATTTTCTAATCCTATCTAATAAAAGAATATGCAAATTAACCATCACTCGGCTATACCCACAAGCCACATCCACCAGCCAATCAGGAGTGAGTATGCAAATTAACCCCAACCAAGATGGCTGTGGACACAGCAGGCAGGAGGGAGGCTTAGGTTCCCATGGCAATGGAGGAAGCCAAGTTTTCCATACATGCTGGCAGGCCCAGGTCTCCACTCAAGACTACAAAATTTTAATTATAGAAGATAAATAAATCCAAACAAAAATGGCAGCAGCCACAAAACTGGATAGAGCAGGAGGCTAGGGTTGCCCCTGATGCTGAAGGAAGCCAAGCTTCCACTTAAGGCTGCAAAGTTTCAATTATAGAAGATAATTAGATCCCAACGGAAATGGCTGCCGCCATGGAGCGAGCAGGAGGCTTGGCTCTGCTCCAGGCTACAGAGTTTCAATTGTAAAAGATAAATAAATCCCAGATCCCAGGGCCTCCACTTGGGTCACTGGGAGGCGTGATTGGCCTGCAAACCACCACAGGCCCCTCACCCAGGCTGCCCCACACCCTAAGGGAATCCCTCCCCTGATGTGGGACACGCTTTTGAGCAAACCAACTAGCCCTTACCCATGCACCAGGCCTCTATTTTATCTGATAAAAGAGTACTATGCAGATTGACTATCACTCCAACACACAAGATGGCTTCCTCTATGTGGTCAAAGATCCTGCCCCCATGTGGACACAAGATGGCCAGAGGGGAGGGATCAGGCCTGCAAGGGAAGGCAGTTGTGGGTAATCAGGCCAACAGGGAAGGGCAGTTGGGAGGGACCAGGCCTGCAAGGGAGGGCGGTTAGAGGTGATCAGGCCTACAGAGGAGGGTAGTTAGGGGTGACCAGGCCAGCAGAGGAGGGAAGTTGGGGGTAACCAGGCTTGCAGGGAAGGGCAGTTGGGGAGGACCCAGACTTGCAGGGGAGAGCATTTGGGGGGAATTAGGCCTAGAGGGGAGGGCAGTTAGGAGTGACCAGGCCTGCAGGGAAGGGCTGTTAGGTGCGATCAGGTTGGCAGGGTGGCAGTTAGGGGCGATCAGGCAGGCAGGCAGGTGAGCAGTTAGGAGCCAGTGGTCCAGGATTGTGAGAGGGATGTCTCCCGAGGTGTCCCAGATTGGAGAGGGTGCAGGATGGACTGAGAGGATCCCCTCCCCTGCACAAATTTTGTGCAGTGGGCCTCTAGCTTTCTATAATGCACAATAATGTGAATGTATTTAGTGTCACTGAACTGTATACCTAAAAAATGATTAAGCAATACACAATAGAATAAACCAGATGAAAATATGTAGTTTCCAAATTAATTTTAATCCTTACATCAGATTCTGCTTCTCAGCATTCACTTACCACCATATACTAGAAGATAGGGATCAAAGTTGCTTGTTGCATCCAGAAATATTACATCAATTATTATGAAAAGCATGCTAGGAAAAGGGAATACTTTATAGGTCAGGTAGATTTTAGAATGTTAATGAGCACCATTGGGGAGAATGGTCAGTTTTTTGTGTGTAGTCTCATCTAGTTTGTAATTATCTGTTTCCTCTTTTCTTCAAGGAGATCTGTAGCTGAGAGAGAATGAATGGGGGCATATGGTATGTGAAGAGCAAATGTATTATTTTCTTATTTGGACATGGTTTCTCTAAGAATAGTGACACGGGGTTGGGAGGAGAGTATAGAGAACAGGATAGACATAGAATTCCTAGGACTGTATGAGCTAACTGTGGTTTGAGAATATGGAACATAAGAGCCTGATATCTGTTTTAATGCTAATTTTAATATTTAAAACAAAGTTAGGGAGCCCTAGCTGATTTGGCTCAATGGAGAGAGCATTGGCCCATGAACTGATGGGTCCCAGATTCAATTCTGGTCAAGGGCACATGCCTGGGTTGTGAGCTCAATCCATAGTAGGGGCCTTGTAGGAAGCAGCCAATCAGTAATTCTCTCTCATCATTGATGTTTCTGTCTCTCGCTCCCTCTCCTTTCCTCTCTGAAATCAATAAAAATATATTTTTTTAAAAAGAAAAAAGTTGGGAAAACTTACAAAGTTTAGTAGTCTTAAATTAAAACTTTTAGCTCTCTGTATTATAGCATGGGAAGCTTCAATACTGTGATTTTAGCTAGACAGCACTCCCCTTATATTAATCCCTCAGTTTGTGCTGGAGTTGGTTTTTCACAGTTCAAGGATTCTGAATTTCTCTACTAGTTTAAAAAGGCAAAATCTCCAGAGTTTCAGAGATCCCTTGTTATTTGCATACATTCATTGTCATTGCTATTGACTTTTCCCTCCACTATTCATTTTTAGTATATCAGAATGGCAGTATTTCTTATTTTTCTGTAAGACTATTCTTTGACAGTATTGCAACAGTTTCTGTGGAAAATGCTTTCTTAAAAAAAAAAAGTAAGAAGAATCTCATCTTATAGCTCTTAGTGATAGAGCCTGTTGCCATGGAATCCTGGATCAGATTGGCTGACCTGGTGGCCAATGAGCAGATAGAACAATAGAACATAAACACATCATCATTTAATCTTGCAGAATTATTTACTCAGTAATACATGCACTAATAGCATAACTGTATATAGAGCAGTGAAATAAAATGTTTCAAGAATGGTATATGGTGTTGTTCTCTTTTCTTTCAGAATTTGCCATTTACTATAAACACTGCAATGATCCATTATCTTTTTAATATGATTTATTTGGGAAAAGATGTGGTAGGTAATGTCTATCACCTATTTGTGAATCAAGCTGCTGCTGCTGCTGCTGCTGCTGCTGCTGCTGCTGCTGCTGCAGTCAGTTGGACTTATGCCAAGTCTAAGTCAGATTCTGTCCTTCTAGACCAGAGGAGATTTGTCTTTATATCTGAAGCCTCCTTGCTTATTTTGGTATCTTTAACGCTGAGTCAGGAGTTGGCAGCTTTTTCTTGTTTTTTCTCCTTCCTCTTTCACTCCAGTATGGTAGATCCTGTTGATGTTACATTTATATACCAGTGTCTGGAGTTGGAT
This sequence comes from Lasiurus cinereus, assembly GCA_011751065.1. Classification (NCBI taxonomy): domain Eukaryota; kingdom Metazoa; phylum Chordata; class Mammalia; order Chiroptera; family Vespertilionidae; genus Lasiurus; species Lasiurus cinereus. The sequence goes on along the minus strand of JAAGEH010000304.1, from coordinate 1,444,837 downwards.
TAGCTGGGAGTAGCTTCCATGTTTTTCATCGTCACTTCCCTAGCTTGTTCTTCTTTTTGACATAGGTCTGTGCCTATGATCATAGCATGTATCTTATTGCTTCAGAGACTGGGAATGGTTCACACATTAAAAAAAAATAAATCCCTTCTATATCATGTAAACTAAAGAAGTCAAGAATATTATGTTTGCCCTAGCTAGCTTAACTCAGTGGATAGAGCATCAGCCTGTGGGTTGAAGGGTTTCAGGTTCGATTTTGGCCAAGGGTACATGCCTGTGTTGCAGCTCGATTCTCAATGGGGGGTGTGCAAGAGGCAGCCAAATAATGATTCTCTCTTATCATTGATGTTTCCATCTCTCTTTCCTTCTCTCTTCCTCTCTGAAACCAATAAAGAAATATATACATAAATACACACACACACACACACACACACACACACACACGTATACATATATATATATGAGTATTATGTTTTTCTTCTTATGTTTTAAACTAGAGGCCTGGTACATGAAATTCGTGCACCAGGTTGGGGGGTGTCCCTCATCCCAGCCTGCACCCTTTCCAATTCAGACATTGCTCTCACAATCCATGACCTCTGTCTCCTAACCGCTCACCTGCCTGCAGGCCTGATCCCCCTAACTGCTCTCTCCCAGCAGCCTGATTGCCCTAACTTCTCTCCCCTGCCAGCCTGATCCCCCTAACTGCTCTCCCCAGTGGGCCTGTTCACTCCTAACTGCCTCTACCTCGGCCCACCACCATAGTTTTGTCTGGAAGGATATCCAGAAAGTTGTCCACAAGGTGTCCAGTCTAATTAGCATATTACCCTTTTATTAGTATATATTAGGAATACTTGAGAAATTATGGTGGATCTTGTTCTCTTCCCCTTCAGTGCTCCCAGGCTTGGCTATTTACAGATTTAAAGGATTGAAAGAGACTCAAGAGGTCCATAAGTTTGTTCCCCTCTTTTGAGTTATTAGAGTCTTTATGAGTCAACTTTTCATAATGCCATCACCTTTTGCCTCCGAGGAAAACAGACAAACAAACTTCATATTCATCTATTGAAAAGCAAATAGTCTGTTTAGCATCTGATTAACTGTTTGTGGGAGGCCCTAAGGAAGTAGGATAGGAAGTGGTTGAGGTTTTGTCATTTTAGTTATTGTGACCAGAGAAAGGCTCATTGAGATGGCATTTGAGTAAAGACCTGAGGAAACTGAGTAAGCAAGCCATGTTATCTGAGAAATCATTTCAAGCATAAGGAAGGAACAGTAAAAAGCAGTCATCCTAACATGGGTTTAGGACACAGGGAGGAGCCAGTGTGACAAACTGCATAAATGTTTATGTGGAGGGAGGGGGGGGAGGTAGGAGGTAGTAAGAGATGGGATCTGAAGAAAACTACTGATCATTGTAAGATTTTGTAAGTCATTTTAAGAACTTGGGATTTTGTTCTGAGCCATTGGAGGATGTTAGGAAATGTGTAATATGGTCTGAAAATGTTTTACACAATTACTCTGGCTGCTATGTTTAGGATATACTGTCGGGTATCAAGAGTGGAAGCAGGGTACCAGATAGTCTATTTCAATCACTAAACCAAGAGAGTTGGCAGCTTGAACCAGGGTGGTAGCAGTGGAAGTGTAGGAAGTCATTACATTTTGGATATATTTTTAAATTAGATTCAATAGCATTTGCTACCTGATCACTAAAATACTCACTTTATTCATATATATACTAGAGGCCCGGTGCATGAAATTTGTGCAGGTGGGGGGTGTCCCTCAACCTGGCCTACACCCTCTCCAATCTGGACCTCTTAGGGGGATGACTGACTGCTAGATCCTAACCGCTCTCCTGCCTGATCACCTCCTAGCTTACCCTTGCTGACCCAATTGCCCCCAACTGCCTTGCCTTGCAGGCCTGGTCACCCCCAAGTGCCCTCCCCTGCTGGGCTGATCTCGCCCCCAACTGCCTGCCCTCCCTTGATGGCCTGGTTGCCCCCAACTGCCCTCTCCTACTGGCTACCTTATGGTGGCCATTTTGTGATGACGTGGTGGTGGCCATCTTGTGATGATGTGGGGAGACAGCCATCTTGTAACAACATTGCAACAGCCGTCTTGTGACGACGTCACGGAATGCCATCTAGGCTTTTATATCTTATATAATAAAGAGCTAATAGGCAAATGGTCATCATGCCCTCGCGTTCTCACACCGTCATGCCAGGGCCAGGGGACCTGAAGCCATGCCCTCGGTTCTGGGGGTGGGGGACCTGAGGCTGAGCTAGGGGATTCGAAGCTGGGCCAGGGAATTGAAGCTGCACCCCCTGCCTTGTAGGGGTTGATGGGGGTGGGGCTGGATAGATCTGGGTCTCACGCGATTTTAAGGCATGTGCCAGGTGGGCAGGGACTTGACTCTGGATCCCACGGTGCACCCCAGACACCGACAGGAGGGAGATTTTCATATACATTTTACTAATTTTCTTTCATTTCTGACACTTATATTATAAAGAAAGGGCAAATAGCAATATTAAATTATTTCCTCTAATTAATTCCCTTTTTTTAACTTAATAAATTTTTATTGTTCAGATTATTACAATTGTTCCTCTTTTTCCCCCCATTGCTCCCCTCCACTCAGTTCCCACACGACCTTTGCCCTTATCTCCTTCTCATTGTCCTCATCCCTAGGTGTACAATTTTTGTCCAGTCTCTTTCCCTACCCCCCACATCCCGTTCCCCCTGAGAATTGTCAGTCCACTTGCTTTCTGTGCCCCTGATTCCATTATATTCACCAGCTTATTCTGTTCATCAGATTTTTAATTCACTTGATTTTTAGATTCACCTGTTGATAGATATGTATTTGCTGTTCATAATTTTTATCATTACCTTTTTCTTCTTCCTCTTCTTAAAGAGTACCTTTCAGCATTTCATATAATACTGGTTTGGTGTTGATGAACTCCTTTAGTTTTTTCTTATCAGTGAAGCTCTTTATCTGACCTTCAATTCTGAATGATAGCTTTGCTGGGTAGAGTAATCTTGGTTGTAGGTTCTTGCCATTCATCACTTTGAATATTTCTTGCCAATCCCGTCTCTCCTACATAGTTTCTGTTGAAAAATCAGCTGACAATCATTTGAATGCTCCCTTGTAGGTAATTAACTGTTTTTCTCTTGCTGCTTTTATTTTTATTTTTTTAAATATTTTATTGACTTTTTACAGAGAGGAAGGGAGAGGGATAGAGAATTAGAAACATTGATGAGAGAGAGAGACATCAATCAGCTGCCTCCTGCACACCTCCCACTGGGGTTGTTCCCTCAACCAAGGTGCATGCCCTTGACTGGAATCGAACCTGGGACCTTTCAGTCCGCAGGCCGACACCCTATCCACTGAGCCAAACCGGTTTCGGCTCTTGCTGCTTTTAATATTCTCTCTTTGTCTTCTGCTCTTGGCATTTTAATGATGATATATCTTGGTCTGGTCCTCTTTGGATTCCTTTTGTTTGAGGTCTGTGCACTTCCTGGACTTGTAAGTCTATTTCTTTCACCAGGTGGGGGAATTTTTCAGTCATTATTTCTTCAAGTAGGTTTTCAGTATCTTGCTCTCTCTCTTCTTCTGGCATCCCCATAATTCTGATGTTGGTATGCTTGAAGTTGTCCCAGAGGCTCCTTACACTATCTTCCAATTTTTGGATTCTTTTTGTTTGTTTGTTTTTCCAGTTGAGAGTTTTTTGCTTCTTTGTATTTCAACTCTTTGACTTGATTCTTGCATTCCTCTAGTCTGCTGTTAGGTCTCTGTATAGTTTTTTGTTTTATTTCAGTCAGTGTATGTTTAATTTCTAGTTGGTCCTTTTTCATCTCCTCTTGGGTTTCACTAAATTTATTGACCTTTTCTAGGAAATTCTTGAAAAACCTTATAACCGTGGTTTTGAACTCTATATTTTCAGTTGTTTGTTTTCCTCCATTTCTTTCACTTGTGATCTGTTCCTTTGTCTCTGCATTTTGGCTGCTTCTCTGAGTTGGTAGAGTAGCTTTGTATGGTAGGTGTCCTATATGGCCCAGTAGCTCTGCTTCCCCAGTTACCTAAGGTGGACTCTCTTGGTGCACCCCTTTGTGGACTATGTGTACAGCCTTGTTGTAGTTAAGTCTTTATTGTTGTTAGTATCACTGGAGGGAATTTACCTTCAAGCCAATTGGTTGTGAGGATCAGCTGTGTCTACACCGCTGCGCTGAGAACTTCTGCGCTGGAGTCAGCCTTATGATACAAGACTTGCAGCTAAAACCATTTTGGCTCAGTGGATAGAGCATCGGCCTGCGGACTGAAAGGTCCCAGGTTTGATTCTGGTCAAGGGCATGTACCTTGGTTGCAGGCACATCCCCAGTAGGGGGTGTGCAAGAGGCAGCTGATCGATGTTTCTCTCTCATCGATATTTCTAACTCTCTATCTTTTTCCCTTCCTCTCTGTAAAAAAATCAATAAAATATATTTAAAAAAAAAAAAGACTTGCACAATTGCAAAAGCCTCTGTGTTCAGCTTGGATGTGGCAGAGTCTCAGGATGAACTGACAGCCTTGGCTTCCCGTCAGCCCTACCCTATGCAGTACCTGGGTCTCAGTGTCCTTGGGTAATTGCTGCAGCCCTGTCTGTGCACACTCACGCTCACGCACTTCTAGACCTCTGCCTTTCGTGACTCCCCTGAGTTTCCGTGTGCTCTGGGGACCTGTATGAGTCTGGATCCTTAGGGTCTCGCCCAAAACTGGGGTTCATTGCAGTCAGAATTGGATTTCAGTGCAGTTGGGAGGTTCTATCTTCCTCCTGCTACTGAAAGCCAGCGGCACAATCAGCAGTTAGTCCTCTGCGAGCACTTGTGCACGCCTCCAGACCTTTGCCTTTCGTGGTTCCCCTAAGTTTCTGTGCACTCCTTCCTTTTCACGGCAGTCCAGACTCCCTCTGTATGAGTCTCGCCTGGAACTGGGGTTCAGTGTAGTTGGAACTGGGGTTCAGTGCAGTCGGGAGTTTCCATCTCTCTCCTGCTAGAGGAAGCCAGCCAGGCACCCCATCTCTCCGCACATGTGTCTTCGTACCTCAGCCTTTTGCAGCTCCTCTGAGTATCTGTGAGCCCCCCTCTTTCCTTCTAGTTGTAGAATTCCCACTCAAGCCAGATTTCCTGTGGTTCTGGATGATATTCATTCTGTCTTTTAGCTGTAGTTTTGAAATTGTTATGTGAGGCAGCAGTTTACCTAAACGCCTGTTCACCTATGCTGCCATCTTGGTTTCCTCAGTCAACTACTCAGCTTTTGTGGTGGGCTTTCACAGCCCTCCTGAGTTAGTTAAAATGGGGAAGTTAGATTGTATCTAAATACTTGACCTGTGTGGTACCAGTAACCCCCACTTCCAGCCAAGCTGCCAAATTTCCAGCCCAGGGCCCCTGCAAATGGGGAGCACCCAGGAAAACATACTATTGCCTAAGGAAGGACAGTGACTTAATTACTATAGGCTGACAAGAATGTGTACTAGAACACTGATCACTGGCATAGATTCAGATTGCTCGCCTCCCTCTCCCAGGTTGCCCTTATATTCTTCCTCAATGGCATTGACCTCTTAGGTCAGTCACAGGTGGCACTGACCTCTAAAGTCATCACAGTAGGGCAATATAGACTTAGCTCCATGGCACTTAAGGTAGCAATAGAAGGTATCCTGAAATGCCATTGACAGTAAGTAAATTGTGATTTTTTATTTTTATTTTTTCTTCCCAGAATGTCTTGTCTGAGTTGAGTTGGAAGCAATTTTGTGTGAACTTTTTTTTTTTTAATATATTTTATTGATTTTTTACAAAGAGGAAGGGAGAGGGGGAGAGAGTTAGAGACATCAATGAGAGAGAAACATCAATCATCTTCCTCCTGCACACCTCCCACTGGGAATGTGCATGCAATCAAGGTACATGTCCTTGACTGGATTCGAACTTGGGACCTTTCAGTCCGCAGGCGGATGCTCTATCCACTGAGCCAAACCAGTCAGGGCGACAGTGTGAACTTTTAAGGTGCTCTCTATTTCTAAAATTCTGTGATATTGCCCTGGTTGGCATGGCTCCATTGATTAGAGTGTTGGCTTATACAGATTCAATTCTTGGTCATTGGGTTGAGGGTTAGATCCCATGCCCTAGTAGGGATGCATGCGGGAGGCAACCAATTGATGTGACTCTCTCACATCCATATTTTTCTCTCTTCCCCCTCACTTCCACTCTCTCTAAAAAGAATTTGTGATGTTTTCTACATAGTGGCATTACTATGATAACGTTAAAGGAAATGGAAGAAGCAGGGGGAAAAGCTTCATTACTGCTCTTTGTTTAAAAGAAGAAGAAATTTGATTCGTTCTGTTTCACTCAAGGAAGTAAAATAGGCATTTTGGGTCAAGAATGTAGAGAAGTCAATAGAAACTATCACTTCAGTTGATTGAGTAATCACCAGTAGTTCTCATTTCAGAACAGATATAGCCATGACAGATACTGAGCAAAGAAAGAAGGTACAGGCGAAACTGGTTTGGCCTGCGGACTGAAAGGTCCCAGGTTCAATTCCGGTCAAGGGCATGTATCTTGGTTGTGGGCACATCCCCAGTAGGGGTTGTGCAGAAGGCAGCTGATGGATGTCTCTCTCTCATCCATGTTTCTAGCTCTCTATCCCTCTCCCTTCTTCTCTGTAAAAAATCAATAATATATATATATATTTTAAAAATTGTTAAAAAAAAATTAAAAAAGAAAGAAAGTACATATCTAGAACATTTTTTTGAGAGAGAGAAAAACATTGATCAAGAGGGCAACATCATTCGGTTGCCTCCAGCATGCGTCTGGACTGGGGATCGAACCCACAACCTGGATATGTGTCCTGACCAACAACATAATCCGAGATCCTTGGTTCATGGGATGATGCTCCAGCTAGCTGAACCATACCAGTTGGACCATGTCTAGACCATTTTAATCTTGTTTCTCTCTTTACTTTTCTAAGGAATTTTTCTGGGCACCAGCCAACTTCTATGGCCTTCCTTACCACACCAATGAATTCTTTTGAACAGAATTTTTCTCATGCTTCCTTGATTTAGAAAAGTGCACAATTGTTATTTTTATTGGTTTGATACTAGTAAAACCTATTATAGTTGACTCCTACAGTCCTTCAAGGACTTGGTGAGTATTACTTAATTATAGTTTTACATGTTCCATAAGTACTTTAAACTCTATTCCCCCATATTATGCTTTCTGTCTTTGAAGAGAAGATTCCATATATCTCATTTATAGCTCAACTAGAGGCCCAGTGCACAAAATTTGTGCACTCGAGGGAGGGTCCTTCAGCCGAGCATGCACCCTCTCACAGTCAGGGAGCCCTTGGGGATGTCCAATTAATAGCTTAAGCCTGCTCCCCTCCCCCCTCAAGAAGCGGCTCTAAGCCAGCAGTCGGGCACTCTTAGCACTGCTATAGAGATGGGAGAGGCTTCTGCCACCGCCACTGTGCTCGCCAGCTGTGAACCTGGCTTCTAGCTGAATGGTGCTCCCCCTGTGGGAGTGCACTGACTACCAGGGGGCAGCTCCTGCGTTGAGCATCTGCCTCCTGGTGGTCAGTGTGCATCATAGCAACCGGTTGTTCTGCCGTTCGGTCAGTTTGCATATTAGCCTTTTATTATATAGGATAGGGCCTTCTTTCCTATCTTTCTCCCAAGGGCAAGTAAGCCACTTATCTCTTCAGGCATGCAGTTACACTGTTTTGTTTTTTGTATTTTGGGCATTGTGGTGGGAAGAACATGGAATTTTGGAATCAAAAACTCCTGAATTTGAATTTTGATTTTTATATATACTGTATGACCTTGAACAATTCACCTAATATTTCTGAATGTTAGTATTTCATTTATAAAATGGAGATAATATTTTATACCTTGAGAAGATCAAATAAGATACTCTAAATAACTAAAAAATTTAGTCATGAAGATTGAGTGGAAAGATGGAAGAGTTTACAAACCTAATTCTTAAACCCCCAAATATGTCCCCTATTAACAGTCACTCTCTAAAGAAAGGCTCCCCATCCCACATTTCACACCCCAGAGTGCTCCTGAATGTCCATTTTGGGACAAGGAAAATTTGGTTTTGGGATCAGACACAATCAGCTGGAATACGGCCCTTGCCCTTTTTGTACTGGAAAAGTTGTTTAATTCCTCCAAACCTTTGGGTTCTTTATCTGAACTGGGAGGGGGTGGGAGGGAGGATAGAAAAAGCCCAAATAAAGTTTAATAAGAGTTAAACAACGTTAGAAATAATAATCAATGAGATACCACCTCATACCTGTTAGAATAGCTATTATCAACAAGACAAGTAATAAGTGTTGGAGAGGTTGTAGAGAAAAAGGGACCTTCATTACTGCTGGTGGGAATGTAAACTAGTACAGCCACTATAGAAGACAATATGGAGGAAAAATTAAGAATAGAGTTATCATATGACCCTGCAACCTCTCTTCTGGGTATCAACCTGAAATATTTGAAAACTTTTATTTGCAAAGATATATATGCACCGCTGTGTTCATGTAGCATTATTCACGGTGGCCAGAACATGAAAACAATCAAAGTGTCCTTTGATAGATGATTGGATAAAGATGTGCATATGTACAATGGAATACTACTCAGCCATAAGAAAAGAAGAAATACTGCTATTTGGGACAAAATGGATGGATCTTGAACATATCATGCTAAGCAGAAAAAGTTAAGAACCATATGATTTCACTCACATGTGGGATATAAAACTGAAAGAACAAATGAATACCAGTAAACAAGAAAAACAAACAAAAACTCATAGACATAGACAACAGTACGGTGGAAAGGAGTTAGGGGTGGTAAAGGGTAATCGGGTCAAATATATAGTGATGGAAGATAATTTGACTTCGGGTGATGGGAACACAATGCAGTATACAGATCAGGTATCAGAAGTGTACATTTAAAACCTATATCATCATATTAGCCAATGTCATAGAAAGAATGTAAACTTTAGAATCAGTACCAGAATTCTGTTGTCTTAGTTGTGGTGTGACCTTGGGAAAGTTATATAACTACACATGGGGGATATGAGTTGAAGTGCATAAAGAACCAGGTTTATAATCTTGCTCAAAAATATCAGTGTTTTTTTTTTTATTTTTTACTCCTAACTCTAATATCAAAGAATATAAGAATCAAAGAATATAAGAATAAGCTTGCCATGCATAAGATCCTACAGTTTTGTTTTTTAGCCTGATATTTTAACCTTGTGGATGTTTTTTCCCCACTGTCTTGACTCCTAAGGGCATTTCCCGTGTGTGTGTGTGTGTGTGTGTGTGTGTGTGTGTGTGTGTTTAAATAAGAATCTTAAGCATTCAGTTAAGTTTTGACAATTGTAGTATACCCCCATGTAACCACTACGCCAAACAAGATAGATACTTCTAGCAATCTTGAAGGATTCCTTATGTCTCTTTCCAATCAATATTTTATTCTCCAAACTCGAATCAATCACTTTCTGGTGTAAATCGTTATAAGCTAGTTTTGCCTGTTCTTGAATTTCATATAAATGGACTTACATTTATGTATTTTTTGGAGGGAGATCCTCTTTCTTTTACTTAACATAATAGTTTTGAGATCAGTCATGTTTTTGTGTAGGTTAGTAAATACCCAGCAAAGTCCCCTCATGTCTTACTGATGATAATTTGATCACTTGTTCCTTCCCAATCCTGTCTCAAAAAGGAAATGGAATTACTATCATTAATCTCCTGGGCTTAGGGATTGGGTCACCTTCTCTAATCCTGGGTCCCCAGAGGAAGGCTAACACAAAAGTTAATTCTTTTTTATTGCTGAATAGTATTCTATATTGAATATGCCACAATTGATATATTCATTCTCTTTATCCCCTAGATTTTAGACAAGTTTTAAAATATGGGTATCAGTTTGGAGTAATGTACTCTTTTTAAAGATACCCTTTTTAATTGATTTTGGAGAGGGAGAGAGATGGCAACATCAGTGATAATAGAAAATCACCTGTTGGCTACCTCCTGCACACCCCCATAACCTGGGCATGTGCCCTGACTGAAATCTGCCATGACTTCCTAGGTCATGAGTCGAAGTTCAACCACTGAGCCACACCACTGGGCAGGAGTAATTTAGTCTTGATATACAAATTAGTAGAGGACTGGAAAGTTTACAGGTATTTTGCCATAGGGTATGTCAGCATTTTTAGCCTGTAGATACTGTCTTCTTGCTTGCATTCTCTCTATTTGGCCATGGATTGAAAGGGAGAAAATGAAACTGCCCTTCTGTTTCTGAGTGTCCCTATATAATGTAATTTTTTTGGCCCAATGCCTAGAAAGTTGCTCATAGAGTTGATGGAAAGATATATAATATCACTGTGCTCTGGCAGGTACTTACTGTGGCAGTCAAAAAATTTATGGGGAATATACAGTATTCTCTCTCACAATTGCTAAATCTTGGCTCAGTCATCCTCCCCTCTCCTGCCCCCCCCCCCACTTCTGACAGCCCTCTCTGTGTAATTTTGAGCCCACTCAGTGTCCTCAGGAGACATTCTGTCTTAAAATTGTGCTGTTTGCCCAGATGAAATGTACAATGTGCACAAATAGGTTGTAGGGAAGCACAAATCTAGGCTCTCCTGAGAGTTTAATGTCTTTGCTTTGTTCTCATCAAGTTCCTTTTCTTCTCCCACCAAAAAACTTTCCAAGCCTCAGTTTCCTCTCTGTACTAAAGCATGGAAAGTGAAAATTATTTCTCTGCCTTTTAAACCTTTACTACTGGCTTTAATTTCACTTTTTATTTTGAAGACTTTTTCATTTTTAGGTAAATTGTTTTGTCCCTGAGTTGCATCTTTTGCTTTTGTTGGGCCCAGAAAAAAATTGTTTCCAGGAATCCTTATACCCTAAAAGTAAGGAGAGCCTTTTGTATAGGATTATAGGACTGGAAGTGACTGTAGTTAAAGGTTATTTTGGAGGATGAAAGAGCTCAAGAAATTCTATTTTGAGCTCAATGTATCTTCTAATGGATCTGGACTCTAGAATAATAACATTCTGACCCCTCATTATTTGCCTTTGTTAACTTGAGGACAGCCTCTTTTACCCTACAAGTAAAATGTTGAGGAGACTTAAGACCATGTGATATGAAGACCTGATTTAAGAAGCTGGAAATGTTTAGAAAATGAAGTTCAAGTTGCCTCTGTAAGAGGCTGATATGGAAGTGAGATTAGGAAGATGAGTTTTGCCCCCTCCCCCGCCACACACACGTATTTGTATCTAGAGGTAAAAACTTTCCCTTCGCCGAGACCGGTTTGGCTCAGTGGATAGTGTCGACCTTCGGACTGAAAGGTCCTAGGTTCGATTCCAGTCAGGGGCATGTACCTTGGTTGCTGGCACATCTCCACAGTGGGGGTGTGCAGGAGGCGGCTGATCGATGTCTCTCTCTCATCGATGTTTCTGACTTTCTATCTCTCCCCCTTCCTCTCTGTAAAAAATTAATAAAATATATTTTAAAAAAAACAAAAAAACTTTCCCTTCACTAGAGGTATACAAGCATGGTCAGCGCAACCATTTTTTAGAGTTACTGATGATTTGGGGAACCTGATTGTGGAAGACTATAGGGAGCTCAGTCCCCTTGCAATTATGAGATTCCATGATTCCTTTGTATCTTTTTAAAAATATTTTTATTTTTACTGATTTTAGAGAGGAAATGAGAGGGAGAGAGGGAGAAAGAAACATCAGTGATGGGAGAGAATTATTGACTTACCTCCTGCACGCCTGTATTAGGGATCGAGTCCACAACCAAGGCATGCGCTCTTGACCGGAATTGAACCTAGAACCCTTCAGTCTGCAGGCCGACACTCTATCCGATGAGCAAAACCAGCTTGGGCTCCTTTGTGTCTTTGATAGACTTTCCATTTTCTTACCTGGCCTTAGTTAGAAGCAGTATTGCATAAAGGTTAAGATAGCAAGCAGTAGAGCTGTATTTCCTGACTTAGAGTCCTAGTTCTTTCATGTACCAATTGTATGCCCGTTAACGTTTCTGTGATTTGGTTTATATATCTGTAAAAAAAGTGATGATAATATTTATCTCATAGGATTGTTATAAGATTAACTAAGTTACATAAAGCACTTTAGAATAGTTCCTGGCACAATGTAAACATTCTAAAATTTTTAGCTGATTATTATTATCTCTGACCCTGTCAGTCATTTCTGTGTGTGGAGCTAGGCTTTCTGTCTGGTCCAGATACTTTCCCCCTCTCTCTTTTTTTAATCCTCACTTAAGGATGTTTGTTTGTTTGTTTGTTTGTTTGTTTGTTTGTTTGTTTGTTTTTAGAGAGAGAAACTTTTATGTGAGAGAAAAATATCAGTTGGTTATCTCTCACATGCACCCCAACTGGGGATCAAACCCACAACTTGGATTATGTGCTGAGTGGGAATTGGACCCAAAACCTTTTCAGTATACAGGAGGATGTTCCAATCAATCAAGCTTCACCAGCCAGGGCTTAACATACTCTTTCTGACTATCTCAGGTGCTTTTAGCTAGAAGGAACAGTAAACTCAACTCAAAATAGCTTAATGATAAGAGGATTTGTGACCTCACACATCAAGAAGTACAGAGCTAGGGGGTCCAGATGGACTAATTCAATGTCTGCTCTGCACCACAGCATCAAGGATCCAGACTTATTCTCTGCTCTACCATCTTCCATGTGTTGGTAGGATGTTACCACAGTCCGGGCATCATCTGCATATAAGAACATTCAGCAGAAGATAACTACCTTTTTTTTATAGTGTCCTTTAAAAAAAAATATATATATATATATATATATATACACACACACACACACACACACACACACACATACACACACACACACACACACACACACACACACACACACAGTAGGAAGCTGTTCTTTGAAGACACCCACCAGCAAAATCCTTTCATGTCTCATTGTTGATGAGTCACTTGTCGCTCCCCACAACAGGAAAAAGGAAAAGGAATTACCACAATTGGTCCAGCTAATTAAAATCTACCTCCTATGTCTCAGGAATATGATCATCTTCCCTGATAATGTGTTCTTAAAGGAAGGCAGACACCAGAAGAAAGTTTGGAATAGATTGAATGTAGAAGAAAGGGGAGATTTAATTAGGCAGCCAGTATAGTATGCTACTGTACCTTTTCCTCTGCTGCTTTATTTTTCCTCAGAGTAAGAATTACTTTGTTTTACACAGCTCTTCAAGAGGCCATGATCTCAGCTGAGAGGACTCTCAAAATTATTAAAAATAGATGCATTAATCACTGTTTTATGGTTGTCTTAAAGTATCTGTTTCTCAATGAATGAAGGAAACCATGTGGCTACTTAAAACTTGAGTTGGAATATGTGATTATTCGAATATGGACTGTTATAAAAAAAATCATTTTTTGTTTGATTGGGGTTTTTTCCTTAGTGCTGAGACATTGTGAAGTTAGTCCAAATATTCAGTTAGTTGAGCCTTTTCTGACCGATATGTGAAGAGGAGTGGCAAAGTTGTTGCTGTGATTTGAAGAAATATACCTATTCGATAATTGAGGCCCATCCTGGAAAAAGAAACAACCAACTATTTTGTATTTTTCCATATTACCTTTCTCTCTCTCTCCAGTTTTATTGCAATTTAATTGACATACAGCTTGGTAAGTTGTGTACCCATAATGAATTGACATACATATATTGTGAAATGATTACCACAATAAGTTTAGTTAACATCCATCTCCTAATATAGTTACCAAAAAGTGTTTTTTTCCATATAGTGAAAACTTTTAAGATCTATCATACAGCAATGTAGTCATTATGCTGTACATTATATACCTAGTATTTCTTTATCTTATAACTGGAAGTTTGTACCTCTTGACCAGTTTTATCCAATTCCTCCACTTCCCCATCCCTCAATTTCTCTTTCTGACAGAGAAATCTGTGTGAGGCCATTTAAGTCTAAAAAAGAAAAATGTTGGTCTAGCATGTCAAAAAGAAGTAAACTTAATTTTGTGTGATCCTAAGGCAGATTTAAAATAAAGATTGAAGCAGTTTGTAGCCTGGGAGAGGATGCAACTATATAACAATTAAAACTGTTTAAGAAATAGTGAAATTATCTGTCTCAGGAGATTGCAATAGGTGACATCTAAGAACTTTTCCAATTCTGATCATTATTGATGTTTTCCAGTTAAAGAATACGGAGAGGGCATGCACTAAGTTTTACTACATTTCAAACTGAAGAGAATGGGGGCTTGATTTACCCATGGAAAGGAGGGGTGGATAAATATATATGTATATGCAGTCCTTATGTACAACCAATGATCCATAAAGATCTGTAGTTTATAACTCTGTATAGAAGCCTCTAGGTACTGAATCAATTAAAATAGCCGAAACCGGTTTGGTTCAGTGGATAGAGCGTCAGTCTGCGGACTGAAAGATCCCAGGTTCAGTTCCAGTCAAGGGTATGTAATTAAAAAATAGAACATCGGCCATTTTCTTTTGTAGTCAGTTTCTTCCTATACTTCTCATCTTCAGATATATGACTATGATTGTATGAATGACTTTCTGGCCTTTTAAAGGGAATTTATCTAGCACTATGCAAACTTAAGTTTCCAGACAGCTGCTCAAGAGCTGCTACAAGGTAAACAAAGCAATGATCTTACAGACTATCTTAAGTCTTAAGCCAGGATGAACTTACCTGTGCTTCTTAAGAGTCTCTGGGTCTTAACCATTAAACTGATTTGAAAAAGGAAAAAATGTCTAGTGTGAAAGGTGTTTTTTTTTTAAGCATTGCTGAATGTTTGTTTAGCTCATTTCTAGAGCTACATGGAATAGACATAATATTTGGGAGAGTTTTCAGTCTATTTTTAAAGGAAGGAAAGTATTCAGGATTAAAATACAGTCATTAACCATGTAAGGAGAAATTTCTGCAAACCATTGTTGGAGCTAAGAGTGTTTGACTTCAGTAGTTGAGGACATGAATCTGTGTAGAGCATTAACTTCTGTTTCTAAATGTATAATTGGAGAACTGTGTTGACTTCATTACAGGACTTCCCAGGTAGCAATAGTAAGTGATAAAGAGCTGGCCACCCCTGCACTACAGATACTCAGTATCCCTGGAATGCAGTAGAATGTCTGAACACAAATAGTGAATAACAATGAAAAGATTCTCTCTTCCTCCAGGGAGAGACCCAATCTTTCTTAAGGACATATAACTAGAGTACTCTTCTTGCTTTTTCAGCTTGCTTAAGGCAAAGAAAAAAAATTAAGATTCTATAACCATTTTTTGATTTTGCTGTTTTTTGATGGGGGAGGGGCTTGAAGTTGGTAATAATGTTGTGGTTTGTGACAGTGGTAGAATTTCTCCCTCAGGAAAGGAGATTGGTCCTCTCTGTTAGTGAATAGAACTTTATAATATACCAGAGGTCCAATACATGAAATTCTTGCAAGAGTAGGCCTTTCTTCCCCTGGCTGCTGGCACCGGCTTCCCTCTGGCAGCCGGGACCTGGGCTTCCCTTGCAGCCCCAGCTTCATCTGGAAGGTCGTCTGGTCTAATTAGCATATTATGCTTTTATTATTATAGATTTTTCTTTCTGGAGAGTCTAATGAGTTAACTCTTTGAAGTATTCAAACTAAAAATATGTGCAGATTGCTGTAGGGAACTAGAGAGGGAAATAGGTGCCAAGAGGATTCATACTACAGTACATTGCTTTAGAACCAAATCTTGGTGACTCTCAAAATAATCATGTTGAGTAAAAGAATCCATATAATGTATGACTAAAATTCTAGAAAATGGAGACGTATGTGTAGGGACAGCAGATCACTACACAAGGGGAAGGGAGGGGACTTACCAAGGAAAAGGGGCAAAGTTTAGGGTGATAAATGTGCTTATTATTTTGACTGTGGTGATAGTTGAACAGATATATGCATGTGAAACCATTGTAACTGATTAAACTACATTTTAAATATATGCAGTTTATTGTATAAAGTTTTACCTCGATAAAGCTTTTTTAAAAAAGAAAATAAACAGCTCTAGCCAGTTTGGCTTAGTGGAGAGAGTGTTGGCCCATGGACTGAAGGGTCCTGGGTTTGATCCCAGTCAAGGGCATGTACCTTGGTTGCAGGTTCCCTGACCCTAGTCAGGGTGCATGCATGTAGTAATCCATTAATGTGTCTCTCTCACATCGATATTTCTCTGTCTCTCCCTCTCCCTTTTATTCTCTCTCAAAATCAATGGAACAATGTACTCAGGTGAGGATTAACAAAACAACATCAAAAAGAGGAAAATAAATAGATCCAAAGATAGTGTTTGTCAGAGGGGCTTTTTCTGGGTTATAGGGAAACCGCTAAAGACTTATATGTGTAATACAAGTCTTGTGTGGTGTTTTAAGTATGAATACACACCTCCTATTTAATGCGTTTGATGTTTCTTTAGGAGTCCATAGAGCCTACTGTATTCTACTAAAGAAGATGTCTAATAGTAACACTACTCAAGAGACCTTGGAAATAATGAAAGAATCAGAAAAAAAACTGGTAGAAGAATCTGTAAGCAAAAACAAGTTTATATCTAAGACTCCAAGTAAAGAAGAAATTGAGAAAGAGAGTGAAGAAACCAGTTTGCGTCAGGAGACACAGGTAAGGATTAGAAGTGCATATATGCACACCCTTTATACCTGAACAGAAAGATCTTAATAGGTGGTGTTGGGGATCTATAGGAAGCCAGTCACTTATAAGAATACTTGATTCTCCCTAAAAACCCAACTTCAGCTCTTAAGAAATAACTCCTTCCCTTTTTGTCATAGATTTTATAATGAAGTTGAAAGAAGACATGAGTGAAAGCCCTAATCCATTTAGATCTGAGCTACACTGCTTCTTGCTATATTTTGACATTTTTTTAACTATCAAAAAATAAACTGTATACAAACACATTTAACAAGTCATAATATGGCTCATACAAGAATCTCTTAAAACAGGGGCTGCCTGGTTTTACAAAGTGTTAAATTCATATCCTGGTTGTGTTAAAGCAGTCAGCATTTTCTGGATCAGAAATAGTCTCTGAACTTGCTATTTGGTAAGTGTAAGTGAGAGGAATTTCACTCTTTGGTTGCCATGTTCTCCATCTAGATTTGTATGACAGTGCGGATATGATGGCATTAGGTGATGGTCAGCTGAGCTTTGTACCCAGGCATCCCAGACTTAGAGTCTCATCTCGATTACTTGTTCCCAGTCTTCTTCTTCCATGGTCACTGCTGGTTTTCTCTGTTATCCTAGCCCAAATTACATATATCCTTTCCTTTGTGCCCAGGAATGAACCTAGTATTTTTTTTTTTAATTCACTAAATTGTTATTGTTCAGATTATTACAGTTGTTACTCTTTTTTTCCCCCCATAGCTTCCCTCCATCCAGTTCCCACCCCACCCTCTGCCCTTACCTCCCCCTCACTGTCATCATCCATAGGTGTATGATTTTTATCCAGTCTCTTCCCGCACCCCCACACTCCTTCCCCCTTCCCCCCGAGAATTTTCAGTCCACTCCCTTTCTATTCCCCTGATTCTTATTATATTTACCAGTTTGTTTTGCTCATCAGATTTTTTATTCATTTGATTTTTAGATTCACTTGTTGATAGACATGTATTTTTTGTTCATAATTTTTTAAATATATTTTATTGATTTTTTAGAGAGAAGAAGGGAGAGTTAGAAACATCAATGAGAGAGAAACATCAATCAGCTGCCTCCTGCACACCCCCCACTGGGGATGTGCCCACAACCAAGGTACATGCCCTTGATTGGAATTGAATCTGGGATCCTTGAGTCTGCAGGCCGACGCTCTATCCACTGAGCCAAACCGGTTAGGGCTGTTGTTCATAATTTTTATTTTTATCTTTTTCTTCTTCTTCCTCTTTTTTTTTTTTTAACATATATTTTATTGATTTTTCACAGAGAGGACGGGAAAAGAATAGAAAGCCAGAAACATTGAGAGAGACATCAATCAGCCACCTCCTGCATGCCCCCTACTGGGGATGTGCCCACAACCAATGTACATGCCCTTGATCGGAATTGAACCTGGGACCTTTCAGTCCCCAGGCCAACGCTCTATCCACTGAGCCAAACCGGTTTCGGCTTCTTCCTCTTCTTAAAGCATTTCATCTAATACTGGTTTGGTGGTGATGAACTCCTTTAGTTTTTTCTTAGCTGGGAAGCTCTTTTTATCCTTCAATTCTGAATGATAGCTTTGCTGGGTAGAGTAATCTTGGTTGTAGGTTCTTGCTATTCATCACTTTGAATATTTCTTGCCACTCCTGTCTGGCCTGCATAGTTTCTGTTGAGAAATCAGCTGACAGTCGTATGGGTGCTCCCTTGTAGGTAATTAACTGTTTTTCTCTTGCTGCCTTTAATATTCTCTCTTTGTCTTCTGCTCTTGGCATTTTAATGATAATGTGTCTTGGTGTGGTCCTCTTTGGATTCCTTTTGTTTGGGGCTCTGTGCATTTCCTGGACTTGTAAGTCTTTTTATTTCACCAGGTGGGGGAAGTTTTCAGTCATTATTTCTTCAAATAGGTTTTCAGTATCTTGCTCTCTCTCTTCTTCTGGCACCCCCATAATTCAGATGTTGGTACACTTGAAGTTGTCCCAGAGGCTCCTTACACTGTCTTCCAATTTTTGGATTCTTTTTTTCTTTTTGCGTTTCTGGTTCAGTGTTTTTGCTTCTTTGTATTTCAAATATTTGATTTGATTTCTGTGGTCCTCTAGTCTGCTGATAGGTCTCTGTATAATATTTTTTATTTCAGTCAGTGTATGCTTAATTTCTAGTTGGTCCTTTTTCATATCCTCAAGGGTCTCATTAAATTTATTGGCCTTTTCTAGGAAATTTTTTAAAAACCTTATAACAGTGGTTTTGAACTCTATATCAGTCGTTTGCTTTCCTCCATTTCTTTCATTTGTGATCTGTTTCTTTGTCTCTGCATTTTGGCTGTTTCCCTGAGTTGGTAGAGTAGCTTTCTGTGCTAGGTATCCTATAGGGCCCAACGGCTCAGCCTCCTCCAGTTACCTGGGGTGGACACTCTTGGTGCACCCCTTTGTGGACTATGTGCACAGCCTTGTTGTAGTTAAGTCTTGATTGTTGTTGGTATCACTGGGAGGAACTGACCTCCAGGCCAATTGGCTGTGAGGATCAACTGTGTCTACACTGGGAGAACTTCTGTGCTGGAGTCAGCCTTGTGAGACAAGACTTGCAAAATTGCAAAAACTTCTGTGCTCAGCTTGGATGGGGTGGAGTCTCAGGGTGAAGCAGACAGCCTTGACTTCCTGTCAGCCCTGCCCTATGAGGCCTCTGGTCTCAGTGTCCCTTCGTAATCTGTGCAAGCGCCTCTGAGAGAAAGCCGCCCTCCAGTTTTGCCTGCTGCCAGACAGTCCAGTTTCTCCCTGAATGAATCTTGAGTTCCCAGAAACTCGCCTGGAACTAGAGTTCAGCACAGTTGGAAGCTTCTCTCTCCCTCCTGCTTTATAAAGCCAGCCGTGCACTCAGCCACCCATGCAGTCAGTCCTCTCTGCGTGTGTGCATCTCCATACCTCGGCCTTTTGCAGCTCCCCAGAGTCTCAGTGTGCTTTCTCTTTTCCTGACAGTCCAGATTCCCCTCAAATGGATCTGGGTTCCCAGGACTGGAGTTCAGCGCAGTTCCAGTCGGGAGCTTCCATCTCCCGCTTGAGGAAGCCAGCCACACACTCAGCCGCCCGTGCACTCAGCCGCCTGTCCTCTCTGCACACGCGCATCTCCATACCTCAGCTTTTTGCAGCTCCTCTGAATCTCAATGTGCTTTCCTTTTTTATTCTAGTTGTAGAATTTCCACTCAGCCAGCTTTCCTGTGGTTCTGGAAAGTGTCCATTTTGTCATTTAGTTGTAGTTTTGATATTGTTGTGCGAGGCAGCAGTTTAGATGTTTACCTATGTCGCCATCTTGGTTTCTCTGAAACTAGTATTTATTATATGCTTAGGAAATAGACTGTTAACTCTAGTAAATTAGTTTAAAAAGCAGTAGCACCAACATTTTGGAGAGTCTGGAAACTTAAAGCATAATTTCCCTTGACAACACAATACACCTAGGCCTTGTCTTCTTTAAAGATTAAAACAGCAACAGCATAAAGAGATGAATTAAAATCAGACAGCTCTCTGAAATATTATGTTGTCTTTCCTCTTAACAGTTTGTCAGATCTCTGTCCTGGCTGCTTTTCCTCCCATTATCTTGCATGTGAGTTTTCATTCCCTACTCATCCTTTCAGAGTTT
Source organism: Lasiurus cinereus (assembly GCA_011751065.1). Taxonomy (NCBI): domain Eukaryota; kingdom Metazoa; phylum Chordata; class Mammalia; order Chiroptera; family Vespertilionidae; genus Lasiurus; species Lasiurus cinereus. The sequence goes on along the minus strand of JAAGEH010000304.1, from coordinate 1,424,551 downwards.
GTGGAGACAGTCTGCCACTGTTCCATCTATACTTCTAGCCTCCACTGGTCCCAATAATGAATTTTAATTCCCCAGGGCAGATATATGAAGAATGTTTAATTATGCACTGTCATGATACTTGGAAGATGATAATTAAATGAACTTTTGGGTCCAAGTTACCCTGTTCTCAGGAAATTATTTTAAGCTGTGTTCTGAACTCCTATTTTATGTATTTCTTTAAGGCAGATAGAAAAGAAAGGATATTTATAGGTTTTATATACCTTATGGACACTCACTTGGGTTAAAAATGTCTTCACCTAGTTATACAAATATGTTGGGCAGGGAGAGGGGAACCTGTTTCCCCTCTGACTCCTTTGCAGCTGCTTAAAGCAGGTGGAGCTGCTGCTGCCATCTACTGGAGCCCCTGCTCCTTCTACAAAGTCTCCAGTCTTTTTGGCCACCCTTTGGAAGCCCTCTCCCCTCTGCCTTTTCCCAAAAGATCATGTACACTGAGCAACATTAAAAGTGCTATTCTTTTTCCTACCTTCCCCTTGACTCACACTCTAGAAGTCCCCCCAAGAATCTTACTGATGCTATCAAGGGAGCTCCTGTTATGCATTGGTGAAAGGTTTGGGGAAAGGGGACTTTGATTACTTATACTATGTGAGACATATTCTTGGAATCAGCAATTGGAACCCAGACATCTTTTGCATGGAAATAGTGCTATAAAAGGCAAGTTCTGATATTCAGTTTAGAATGGGCAGACTCTGACTTTTAACACATATTGAACTTAGCTGAGTCCTTTAATTAACCAACTGGTTATAGCCTCCTATCTGGGCTTTCTGCCTTTAAATTTGTAATCCCTTCTGATTCATTTACCATACTGCTTTAGAAATATGGTTATGAAAGAAATAACAGATTGTGTTAATTCTCCACAGACTTTCTCTGTGTCTTACTGCCCTAGGCCAGTGGTCGGCAAACTCATTAATCAACAGAGCCAAAAATCAACAGTACAACGATTGAAATTTCTTTTGAGAGCTAATTTTTTTTAAACTTAAACTTCTTCTAACGCCAGTTCAAAATAGACTCACCCAGGCTGTGGTATTTTGTGGAAGAGCCACACTCAAGGGGCTAAAGAACTGCATGTGGCTTGCAAGCCACAGTTTGCTGACCACTGCTCTAGGCTAAGTCTCATCATGACATATTGTGACCTAGTCCTTACCTGTCAGTCATCCACCTCTGGCGTCCTATGCTTCAGTCTTATGTGATATAAATCTTTAATCTTGTTATAAATAGGGACTGAAAAGTTTTGGGAAAGCATGCTTTTATACAAGCTTTCTCTACTTAGAATGCCCTGCTTTGTATTCTTTCCCTAGTCTGCCAACATTTGTCTTAATATCTATTTATCCTTCAAAACTCAATCCAAATGTGTCTTTTCCCCAGAAGCCTTCCTTGACAACCTTACTCACCCATTGCCGGTCTATATTGTATAATTCTTCAACTAATGTCTACTTTCTCCACAGAACTCTTAAGCTCTACGAGGCCCAGGATTAGGTCGATTTGAGCTTATCATTGTATCACAGTTCCTTAAAAGCACTCAATGTTGCTAGATCCGAGTTAGATACTTAGGCTGTGGGCTCCTGTAGCACTCCACAAGAACCTCTGTAATATACTTAATGTACTGTATTGTAATTGTCTATTTGTCTTCTTCAACAGGATTATGAGTTCCTTTTTGACAAGGTTTGTGTCTTTTAACTCTGTATCCTCTAGTAGTTAGCATAGTATTTAGTAGATATATTATGCTTTTAATATATGTTTGACTATTGGATGAAAACTATCCATTTTGAGAAATAAGCAGATTTATTCATACATTTACTATAGGGTTTTAAATTGATAAAACCTCATTGAAGGGCAATTGGTAATACTTTATAAAATTTTTAAATGAACTGCAAATATATTTTATTTTTAGGTATACTCAGTGTTATGGTCACTGAAACTTTGTTTATACTAACAAACGATCAGAAACATCCAAAATGATGTAATTTAAGGGATTGATAAAATAAGTTATGAAACAGCCCATACAGTAGAATACCACGTGGCCGTTAATAAAGACAGTAGATCCTATATAATAAAGAGGTAATATGCAAACTGACCCTCACTCCAACACACAAGATGGCTGCTCCCCTGTGGTCAAAGATGGCCACCACAAGATGGCTGGCAGGGGAGGGCAGTTTCGGGGGGACCAGGCCTGTAGGGGAGGATAGTTGGGGGAGACCAGGCCTGCAGGGAAGGGCAGTTGGCGGTGACCAGATCTGCAGGGGAGGACAGTTGGGAATGACCAGGCTGGCAAGGGAGGGCAGTTAGCGGTGACTGAGCCAGCAGGAGAGGGCACGTGGGGGCGACCGAGCCAGCAGAGGAGGGCAGTTAGGGACAACCAGGCTGGCAAGGGAGGGCAGTTAGGGGCATTTGGGCCAGCAGGGGAGCAGTTAGGTGTCAGTCAGGCTGGCAGGGAAGTGGTTAGGGGGTGATCCGGCTGGCAGGCAGAAGCGATTAGGGGCAATCAGGCAGGCAGGCAGGCAGGTGAGCAGTTGGGAGCCAGCAATCCTGGTGGGATCAGGCCTAAACGGGCAGTCAGACATCCCTCAAGGGGTCCCAGATTAGAGAGGGTGCAGGTTAGGCTGAGGTACACACACACACACACACACACACACACGCGTGAATTTCGTGCACCGGGTCTCTAGTCTTCTATAAAATGATATCCATGGGGGGAAAAAAGTTTAAAAGCAAGGTTCAGAGAAGTGTGTACAACCTACTTCCATTTGGTTTAAAAACAAACAGACTTGTGTGTATACACATGTACGATAAGCGTATATGCATAAAAGATCTCTGAAAAGATTATAAGAAATTCAGTATTAATTGAGAGAACCAGGACACTGGAGGACAGATGCCCCATTGATACCTCTTGAATATTTGTGTTGTGTTATTACCTGTCTGAAAAAAATGACAAAATACTATTTCATATACCTGGACTGTGCCTCTTACTCTTTCCTTACTGTAACAGATCTTGCCATTGACCAGATCCACCATCATTGTCATTTCTTACTTTTTCCATTCATTCTTCCAGTTCTCCACTTGGCATTGTAGTTGTCTTGTTCAGTAACTAGTGAAGACAGCAAAGAAATGAAATCCTCACCTACCCAGGAATGTGTGGTACTCTGATTCAGTCTTGTTTTCCCTCACCAGCCCCATTTCTTTCTTACCCCAGTACCAGTGAGTTCCATTCCAAATATCTCAGAGACCCTAAGTATCTCATCCCCTATATAACCCTACCCAGCCTCTTCCCAAAAATTGCATTTTGACTTTTCAGCTGTTTAGAAACTTCATCAATTAATTAGTTGTTTCTTCCCTCCTCCCATCTCAGTCCCTCATCCTTCATCTTCTACCCTACTCCTTACCCACTCTTCTTTTTCTCCCTTTGCTCTGGATGTTTTATCCGTATCTTCCATTCTTCCTACTTTTTATCCTGTCCCATCTTATATTCCTGACCCAGGTAGTCTATAATAAGAGCTACCACCAGGAGCTTAGAACTGGGATAATTCTCGGAGGAAGACAGTTGATAAGATCTTTATTCCATTTCTGCAGCAATAGGGACAGGTGATTTGGACATCTCAGATTGGAACTCTGCATGGATTGTCCTATAAACATGTTATTATAAGTGAGGGTTAGAAGTCATATTTCATGTCCATAAGCATCTTAAACAAAAGTGTTCTGTGGTTTACCCAAAAGTAATTTTTATCAATCTGTGGTATAGGCCAAACAGTCAGTGTCTTCCTACTTTTTATCTACATGGTAAATAGTGATTTGTCTGTAAGTGGCCTGTAGAGGTTTCTGTCATGGTTACTAGAGTTGTAGCACAGGGGAATAATCACATCAAGTGGGTCTCATCATAATTTGGCTATATAATAGTTTTACAGTTAGTGCTTTCACTTTCTAAACTTGTATTGCTTTTAACCTGTATTAATCTTTCCCCACCTTTAATATTTTTTAATCTACTTCTAACAGAGGCGGACATCCAACCATGGTCATGCCAGGAAAAGAGCCAAGGTGAGCATCTTTTCCCTATAGCTTCTTTCCTGGTGTTATTAATAATACATTTTACAAATGGACTTATCATTAATATCTCATTTATTTGCATTATACTTAGGCGAAGTTTTCTGCCTAATTGTGAATATATATATACACGTGTACACACAGAAATATGCATGTACATATATCCTATTGTAAGGTCTGGCTATATTTTTCTCCATTATCTCTGATGCAGCCACATGTATTTCTGATAACTGTGGGATACCCAGCCAGAGCCTCCCACGAACCTCAGCAAATTGGTCCTAGTTCTACTTAATGCTAGTTTCTCTGCTCAGCTCTGTCTTCTCTGAGAATAGCTGTTATATGAGTCTTACTTTTTTCCCTCAACATTGTTTTTCTTTATAAATTTTTTTAAATAAATTGTACCCCATTGGTAGAACATCCTAAAAATATAGCCCCCTCCCCATTATTTTTATTTTACTTTTTAGGTTGGACAGAGGAAAAAACTTAATTTTTAATCGTATGATAAAATTAGCATATCACAGATTATTTTAACTAGTGTTATCAGGGAGGACTATATACTATTAGTGTGTGCTAGCATATTAATTTTAGTTAGAAAACTGTAAATGTTAAACTTTTCTTGCAGTGGGAAGAATTATCAACAGAGGTAATAATTAAGGGCATCCACTCTTTTCCCCCAGAAAAATAATGGCAGAATTTGAGAGTGGCCATTTTGTTGCTTGGGTTTAAAGAAGGCCACTATGTATGATAAATTGACTTTGTGTCTTGCTTTATATGGCCGAATACACAGTGATGTTTTTGTTTTTTAAATATATTTTATTGATTTTTTTACAGAGAAGAAGGGAGAGGGATAGAAAGTCAGAAACATCGATGAGAGAGAGACATCAATCAGCCGCCTCCTGCACGAACCCACTGGGGATGTGCCCACAACCAAGTACATGCCCTTGACCGGAATAGAACTCGGGACCCCTCAGTCCACAGGCCAACGCTCTATCCACTGAGCCAAACCAGTTTCGGCCACAATGATGTTCTTGACATTAAAGTTCAAATAGGGTATTCACTGCTGTATCACTTCTTCCTGAATTTATTTTCTTTTTTTAAAACATTTTTATTAATTTCAGAGAAGAAAGAGATAGAAACATCAATGAGAGAAAATCATTGATCGGCTGCCTCCTGTACAACCCCCACTGGGGATCAAGCCCACAACTCAGGCATGTGCCCCTGACCAGAATCAAACCCAGACCCTTCAGTCCACAGGCCAACACTCTATCCACTAAGCCAAACCAGCTAGGACCTTCCTGAACTTTTTTTTTTTTTTCCAATATATATTGATTGGTTTCAGAGAGGTAGAAACCACCGATTGGCTGCCTTCTGCACTATCCCCCACCAGGGATCAAGCCTGCAACCTGAGCATGTGCCCCTGACTTGAATTGAACCTGGGACCCTCCAGTCCGCAGGTCCATTCTCTATCCGCTGAGCCAAACTACCTAGGTCAGTGGTTCTCAACCTTTCTAAAGCCGCTTACCCTTTAATACAGTTCCTCATGTTGTGGTGACCCCCAACCACAAAATTATTTTTGTTGCTACTTCATAACTGTAATTTTGCTACTGTTAATAAATTATAATGTAAATATCTGTGTTTTCCAATGGTCTTAGGCTCTACAGCAGCAGTTCTCAACCTGTGGGTCGCGACCCACAGGTTAAGAACCACTAGCAGGGACACCTAAGACCATCAGAAAACACAGATATTTACATTACGATTCATAACAATAGCAAAATTACAGTTATGAAGTAGCAACAAAAATAACTTTATGGTTGGAGGTCACAACAACATGAGGAACTGTATTAAAGGGTAAGCAGCATTAGAAAGGTTGAGAACCACTGACCTAGGGCCTTCCTGAACTTTTTGAGTTAAGTAAGATAGTTATTATCTTCATTTTACAGCTGTAGAAACGGGCTTTTAGAGATTGAGAGAGTTTGACAAAGGACATGTATTAGTAAGTGGCAGAACTAGGCTTGAAGTAAATTCTTCTGACTTGAGAACAATGATTTACAAAATGGATTTCAGACCTTTTGAGAACTCTCCCACCAATAGAAATAAACCAAATGGATTCACTTTTTATCACATTAATTCCCAACTGTTAAAATGGTTTTCTATCTTTCTCTCTATTCTTTTCTTAGACACTTCTTTCCATCCTTACCACCTAAGGTTTAGAGTCATTTAGCATTTACTATCTACTGTACACTAGGCATTATTTATGATACATATGTTTATATATCTTGTGTCATCTAATTCTCACAACAGCTCTTTAAGTATTTTTATCACAGTTTTATTGAAAAACAGAGAGGTCTAATACTGTAATTTGCTCAAGGTCTCATAGTCCATAAGAAAGACAGAAAAAGAAAGAGAGAAAACAGGAGTTAAAGCTAGGGCTTTTGGTTCTTAAATCTGGAGACTTTCTACTGAGGTCTACTATTATGTATTCTCAGTAAACTTCTGAGCCTGAAATTGGAGCACTAGACTAGAAAAAGGGAGGGGTGGGGGAAGGGAAGGGAGGACCAATTGAAGTGGTTTTCGTGTCTGTCTAAAGTAGCCGTTTTGTTTTTATATGTCTACTGTTATAAGCAGGAGAATTATCTTTCTTTTGGGGTGGGGAGAATTATCTATCAAGTGAATCAGGAACTGGCAAGTAGGAGCCATTTTTTAAAAAACCTTATTTAATAGAAGCAGCAACAGAGCCAAAGAGGATGTCTATCATTCAGCCAAAAGCTTTCTGAATGTCTGTTCAGGGAATATACTATATTTATTTATTTTTTCTCAGTCTAATTCCAAGCTCAAGTTGGTACGCAGCTTGGCAGTGTGTGAAGAGTCTTCTGCCCCATTTGCTGATGGGCCACTAGAAACCCAGGTAGGTCCTTTATAAGAGTAAGTGTAGCTTTTGAGTTTGGCAGTTGTTTGGTAAACTAATATAGCAATCACAACATCAACATTAGGCTTGGAAATCAGGAGCTTGGATACAAGCCATTATAGTAAAGTATGGCATGGGTGAAATCATGAAGTATAGATCTTCACACCTGGACCACCCACGATGATGCAGATAAGCAGATCCCAGGAATGGATCTTATTTTCCCACCCACACTCTTTCCCTCTGATAGTTAGAACCATTTCCATCTAATTCTTATACCAAGAACAGCCAGTGTGACTTGAGCTGCCTATATAATACAAGACAGTGATTATAGAAAAGGCTTGGTCTTTATCCTTTTTTTAAAAGAAAAGCTAAAACAATTTAATTAATAAGATACCCTTTTCTTTAAGAGAATGCTGCCTCCCTAAGATTTATCTTCTCTGATATTTAAGGGGGCTACAGGAGAATTAAAATCCATTTCTCTTTTGATTATATTTCTCTTTACTCTTGTCCAAGGATATAATTCAATTGCACATCAGCTGCCCCTCTGACAAAGAGGAAGAAAAGTCCACAAAGGATGTCTCTGAAAAGGAAGAGAAGGACAAAAACAAAGAAAAGGTTCCAAGGAAGATGCTATCTAGAGGTGAAGACTTTCCCTCTTTCTTAATCTGTTCTAGGATCTGGCACTTCAGTACCCTTTTCTTTCATCTTGAAGTCTGGCACCTGCTGGCCTAACTAGCCCAACACTTTATTGTGTCTTGTGAACTTCATGGTTGCTTGAGAAGGTACCTACCAAGGTTACCTTCTTTGCTGCTTTATCCAACCCTGTCTTAGGGGCTTATGTCATACCACAAAGAGCTGCTCCATTAACATTGGTGCTACACATAGGAAGATGTTGTAGTCAGTTCTGATTTTATTTTTTGCTCTGGAATAAACAGTGACATGGATCATCACTGGTTGCAGCTCCTTCAGATACCTTTCATATTTTGGAATGATAGAAATAATTATTTTCAGCAGTGCAGATTTGTGTTTTATTATTATTAAGTTCTCTTTAAACTCTTGGGCTGATAGCAAAAAGACATGGTCCATAAAATGCTAGTTGAGAGGAAAAAAGCAACCGTGGAATTAAAACGTTATAAACAAAAAAATCATACAAATAATCAATATTTGAGTATATTTGCTGAGATTATGGAAAATTCAGTCTTGACTGCCCTTATCTGGACCTTATTTTTCCTTAACTAGAATAAAAACAGCTTTGTTTTGGTGAGGGCATTCAGTAAATACTGAGGGTAAGGTGGCTTTTCACTGTAATCCTGATGCAACACCGTGTCTCAGATTCTACCTTCTATAATCATCATGAGGAATTTGGGGGAGGGGAGGTTGGCAAATCAAAGTCATTCTGGTTATTAAGCTAAAACCCCTAAAGTTTGATTCTATTTTCCTGTTCTCATCTCTCCTGATCAGGTTATATTATGCTTGAGATTAGATATTATGCAAGACAATTTCATTTATTTTAAATTTATTTTGTTGTGGTGGTTTTAGACTCCAGCCAAGAATATACGGACTCCACTGGAATAGACCTACATGAATTTCTTGTAAACACACTGAAAAAGAACCCAAGGTAATAACATGATTTGATGAAAGGGGCAAAGGGGCCAGCAGCCAGAAGGATACTCAAAAGGCCAGGTAGCTTCTCAGAATTTTTCCATTAGAATCTCAGGATACCCATTCCCCTACCACCATTTCTCTTCAGTATAGTTTTATATTCTGTGAAGGATTCAGAATATCCTCATATTGAGGTTTCTCCTTTCAGAAGAGTTGAGAAAAATTCTGTGGAAGAAGAATGTAGAGACAAAGAAATATGAAGGCTTGGGAATACAATTAAAAAGCACAGAAGAAAATAATAATTGATTGTACATAAGCTAAACCATAATAGTTTTAAAAGTCTATAAAAATTATATACTGTAGAATAATAATTAGATGAATAAGTGTAAAGGATGTGTTTATATGAATATGACTGCCAACAGAATTAGGTTTCTGATAAGGATAACAAAGTACATTGGTAGCAGGATCTGCAAAATGCATACTCAGTTGTTTTCCTTTTTTTTTTTTTATAATTCTTTATTGATTAGTATTAAAAGTTGAAAGTATTAATATGTCCCCCTTCTTCCCCTATTGACCCCCTCCAGCCCACCCCTGTCCACTCCCTCGCCCCAGACCTTCAGCACCCTATTGTCTGTGTCTATGGGTTATTGCATATGCCATTGGCTGAAATCGAGCCTGGGACCCTTCATTCCTCAGGCCAATACTCTATCCATTGAGCCAAACCATCTAGGGCTATTTTTCTTTTTTAAAGTAACATCAGAAAAGTCAATAAGGTTCAGTAGCCATTGCATTTTGGTCTAATATTGGGGTTTGGATCTCTTTGTCCTTTCAGCTTTTATAGTGAGTAGATTGTGTTCTCAGTCCTTGCTTTGAATACCTATGGGAGGCTGCTTTTTGTTTTGTTTTCATCTTTTCTAAACAGGGACAGAATGATGCTGCTAAAATTAGAACAGGAGATTCTGGAATTCATTAATGACAACAAGTAAGTTATTTGAATGGAATACAAATTTAGAGGTGGGAGGGTCACCAAAAGAAATTTAGATACAATTTCAGGATATCCCTCTTTCATCTTTCTCTTATAGTCTGTAGTTTGATGTAATTATTCACTGGAAACCAAAAGGAGTTGGGGGGAAGTAATCAGTATGTATTAAAAAGTATATGTGTTAGAACCAAATGAGGTACTTAAGTTATTGCATAAACTTTAGTTGGAAAAAAAAAAAGTATATATTTTCAGCAGTTAGCCCTTGTCCCATGTTTTATTATTCTTAAATTTCTCCCTTTTTTCTTTGTAGCCTATCATATATGTGAATGAGAGCTGGGATTTAAGGAGTAGTCTTAATGTGTGTAGTGGGTCTATAAAACACTATTGTTAAAGAAGCTGAGAGAACCTTGTTGGTTCCCATTGAATAAATATCTTTCTTATAATATGTCTGTTTCTCCTAAGAAATTCCCCATTTTAGATACTTTTAAGGAAAACTACAATTGGCTGTTATTTATCTTTATTTTGTTACCCTTCCTTCCCCGGTTTTCCCTTCAGTAACCAGTTCAAGAAGTTCCCTCAGATGACCTCATATCACCGGATGCTATTACACCGGGTAGCTGCCTATTTTGGGATGGACCACAATGTTGATCAAACTGGAAAAGCTGTCATTATCAACAAAACCAGTAACACAAGAATGTAAGGGAGGAAATCACAGATTGGGAAAACTTTCCTGGGATAGCTTATGGGGTGGAAGAGGAATGTTATACGATCAAGATGTCTTTCTGGGGAAGGAAAGGGATGTGGGGGTGGGAGGCTATATTATCAATTCCTCCTCTTTCCTCACTCCTGTGAGGTGTTGGATACAGATTCACACAAAACATCAGTGAAGACTGGCCCTGGCCTCTCTTCACCTTTGCTGATAGGAGAGATATAACTTTGGAGGAAGACAAATTGTAGATGTATAAAGAACAGACCCTGAGGACTTACAATACATCTTATGTGACTTTTTGAATGCCTGACTCCAGAAATCTATCTGATAAGAGTTGTGGAATTTAAGAGACCTGTACTAGGAGGTCTGTTTCCTAACAAAAGGGCTTTTCCTCCCTTCCTTCCACACTTTTCTCCCAATCCTAGCCCTGAACAGAGGTTCTCAGAACATATAAAGGATGAGAAGAATACAGAATTTCAACAGAGATTCATTCTCAAAAGAGATGATGCCAGTATGGACCGAGATGATAACCAGGTAAAGAATGGAAAGGGTTGGGTGTAGAGAGAGATTGCAGTAAGAGAAACTGGGAGGGCAAAAGAATTTTTGTGGGATCGAGAAAACTTGAAATATGGAAAATGTATTGAGCTATATTGAGTTGGCTTTGGCTTCATATTGAGGGTTGATAATTGCTGAGCTGAATGCCACCCGTTAGCCCAGAGAGACATGGTGCTGAGGTTTGCTGGGTTTTCTTATTTGTCCTGGAACTCCCTGGTTCTGCCACTGACTTCTAATTGTACATCATTTAGGGACAAAGCAAGGTCCCTCCCTGCTTCTGCCTTGATTCAATTGACGACTTCATTCTTTTTTTCTTCAATAGTTAGGGATATTTCTTTGGGAACCACTCAAAACTACTTTATCCCACTTCCACTCTCATCCTAGTTCAGGACTAGCCTTGAACTGGCAAGCTTGTGATCTGATTTACCCACTTTTACAGGTATTTCTGATCCTTTTCTGCAAATTCTTTTCCTAAGTCCTTCCACCAAGTGAGTGAGTTAATTTGGCTTCTGATGTTGGGAGCCTCAGGCAATATCCCTGAGGAACAATCTGCCCCATCCTTTCCTTTGTGGGCCTGGCTTTTTCTCTGACTTTAAGCTCACCCTTTAGATAGCAAGTGATTATTTGTGGGTTAGTTCTCTAGAGTTTAGATCCAGCCTACTTCTGCTTGACCTCCAAAGGAGGTTAGGTGGAGAACCAGGATTAAGGTTTAAAGGTTGGGTAATACCAATATGAATCTCATTAATTAATGATAACTATAGTAATATCTTACCTCTAGAGTCAAAATAAGTTTCCGTAGGATATTGTATCATCTTGAGACCAGGACTTTCCTGCTTGTTACTTGAGTATTTGAGGGAGTCTTTTTGAGAAAAGTACCATTACCTGTTGTGGACAAACATGCTGGGTCTGATTGAAAGAAATGAAATATACCAAAAGATAAACAAATTAAAAAAAAAAAAACAGAAAGAGCCTTTCCATCCTGATGCCCTTCTCTCCATTTTCCTAAAACCTTTTTTTCTGTGGATCAGGAATTATTCAGGCCTCAGGGTACATGAGTGGAATTTGTCCCTATTTTATCTCTTAGCTTCAGGCTTGATTCACAATAGGTTAGGCTCTGTGCACTCTCTCTCTCTGTGAGACTAATAATAAACACTGTAATTGCTATTCTATTGGGTATTTTCCTGAACTAGATTCTGTTCCTAACACATATACATTATCTTTTAATCTTCACACCCCAATGTAGATGGGGGTTATTAGCCCCACTTTAAATGTAAGAAAACTGAGGCTAAGAGATGTTATTTGCCTGAAGTGACATTACTCAGAGGTGGCAGAGCTGAGATCCTGCCTGACCTCAAAGCCCATTCATACTTTCTACTCTGCCACTGGTTTACTAGTACTAGGGGCTGAAGACAATATAGTGCCATAAAGTCCTGTGTCTTCTTGGAAGGGGATTGTAAAAAGATACATAGTAGAATTTAGGTTCTTCAGACTAGTGAGAACTAAGTCTAGTCAAAAGTTGATAGTCCTGAAGGCATGCCTACCTCTGGAGATTGGTGAAGGTGGGGAAAGTCAGCCTAGAACAGCAGTCTTCTTGGTTGTTTCATCTAAAGTTTCCAAAGCCTCTGAATTGAAGGTCAGAATCTTATAACCTGATGACATTCATTTGATGGGTTACTTCCCTCAAAGCTCCTTGCCTTTAAGACAGTATGGGAAAGGACACTGTATAACACCCTACCCAAAATAGTGCTCATAACTCACAAGCCAAGAGAGGGAAAGACAGTGTGGGAGAGTTGGGTGGTAGACAGCCAGAGTGGTGATCTGCTCAGCCATTCCTCTAGTCACCTCACTACATTTCTCAGAGAATGTAAGGTTCCCTATCCACCATTTTTTTCTTTTCCCTTTCTACCGCTCTCTCTCCCCTCCTTCCACCTTATCTTGTCTGTTCCTTTCTCTGTCCATCCTTCTTTCTGTTCTCTTTGCCCTTTCTTTCTCTTTACTTCATTGTGTTGCTCTCTTCTCAATTTTTGTAATTTCTCTCTCTCCCTCTTTCCAGGAGTTACAGTTAAGATGAGAAAAAAATTCTTAAGCATTGAGTTTAGCTTTACCCTTGGGATTTTATTCTAAAGCTCTCTTTGTGGAGCTGTGTGCAACTTGTATCTTCAGAACATGGCATTCATTAGTGACTAAAGAAAGGATATATCAGGTGTTAGATCTGTAAAACTCTTCTCTACATTCAACTCTGCTAATTACATGTTTCTTCTCCCTCTCTAGCTTCCTCCTATCCCTTGTTTTCCCTTCAGAGCAATGTTGTTTATTCCCTCAGCTATTCTCTTGATCCTTACTGATTGGAGAGTACCTGAATACTGTAAGGAAGCAACCCAATCCTTATAAATAGTTGTTGTTCTTGATACTCTGGGGGTGGCGGGTGGGGAGATGGAGAGGCCCCAACCATCCAGAAAACCTGATCTCCCAAACTGCATGGTCAGATGTACCCAGTGAAACCTGTCCAACACTGGAAATTTTAGTGCTTTCCCCTCCCCCCCCCTTTTTTTTATGGCAACTATAAACTCTCCCGGTTTCTCTTCCTTGCTGGTGTGCAGTGAGCTTGCAGTACGAGGAGAACTTAACTAGCTTAATTCTGCTCATCGATCTAGATCAGAGTTCCATTGCAGGATGGAAGGAGGAGCAAGTCAATAGAAGAGAGAGAGGAGGAATATCAAAGGGTCCGAGAGAGAATATTTGCCCGAGAGGTAAGTGTAGCTTCTGAGAGTTGTCAGCCCATAGCTTTTAGCTCTTAATCTTTGGAACTGTGAATGGAATGAACCCTCCATAAATGTGTTGTTGTTGTTGTTGTTTAACCAAAATCAGCCAGCCCCAGATTTGATCTCTAAAATTAAACGTGGCTTGTTAGAAAGCTGCAGAGTTTTATTTATATTGTTTTTTAATCATTCTACTGTATGGCATATAAAGAGAACAAATGGAGTGGCTGAATTTGCTGGATATGATTAGACTGAAAATAGAAATGGTTTGGCAGGGCTTATGAAAGGGCTTTGAATCTTGCCTGTCAATCCCTCCTCCCACTTACCCTCTTTCACTTCCACTATCCATTTTAGGCATCTTTGCTTCTAAGTGGAAGACTTAGTGTCCATGCAGCCTATACATTTTATCTTGTTTGGCCAGCCTCATTTTTAGGATATGTTGGTGATTGTTAGAGCACAGATCTGGCATCATTCTCTGAGCTCCACATTCCATATTCACAGAAGGTATCACTCACTAGTCCCTCCAGTCTCTACCTGAACAGAAAGTTTCTTCCTTCCTATATTTCTTAACTTGCTTCTTAGAATAGGACTGACTCTTTGGGCCAAAAAGCAGCATGAATCATTTTAGGCAACTTGATTCTTAAGAGTTGTGAGCCAAATCAGACAAACTTGATACCCCTGTTTCTGATGAACTTTACCTACCAGAGTGAAGAGAAATATAGCAGAAATCCAGGAAAGGCCATAGATAGGGAAGAGGGGGATGAATCTCCAGAAAATGTAGAATCCAATTAGCAGCACCATCTTACAATCAAATTAGCAAACAAAAGAGGAAGAACCAGCCTCCCTTCATTGTCAAAACATAACCAGTTATAATCAATATATTTGGACACCACTTTCCTCACATTTTTCCACTCTCCCCTCCATCAAGAATGAACAGACACACACACACACACACACACACACACACACACACACACACACACACCTTTTCATCATCACCTAGCTCAGAAAAATATTGTCTCCAACTTTAATAAAACTGAACTCCTCTATGAACTTGTTCCATTGTCTCAGGAGACCCAGGTGTTCAAAGGATCCTCTTCACTGGGGACAGATATATGACAAACCTTCTGGCCAAAGGTCCAAAAAGAAGGAATTTTCTTACCTTCTGTTACATAGACTTCCATTTTGAGTCAGAAAAATCTGTCCACCAATTATCCTGACTGGATAATTGGATAATCCTCAAAGAGGATTCTCTAACCTTTATCTGCAAACCAATTGGGTAGAATGAAAAGAGATCATTTATACATGGCTATGGCCAGTAATGACAGAGAAGGTTGGGGAATGATAATAGCAAACATTTATGTAGTTTTTTACTATCTTTCAGATACTCTCTTAGCATTTTGCATAAATTATTTAATTCTCATACTAGGTTATATTATTTTCCTCACTTTACAAATGTGGGACTGAGGCAGAAAGAGGTTAAGTAACTTAAGATCACACCACTAGTTAGTAAAAGAGCTGGTGTTTTAATTCAGGTAGTCTGGCTCAAGTCCATGCTCTTAACCCCTAAAGTAAACTACATCTCAGTAGTTTGCTTTGTTCTAAACTCTTTAGATTAAGATGTACCAGTGACATCGCATAGCAGTCTCTGATGTGGACCTCTGCTTCACTGACACATTGAAAATGACTGTCTCATCATGGCAGTATATTAGCAAAGCCACAGATATTCTGAAAGTACAAGCAACTTTTAATAGGGTATTGGGGCTAATTATGAACAACACTGGAATGTGTCTACTTACATATTCCATATGAACAACACTGGAATATGTTTACTTACCTTGTGGATTTATCACTTTCATTTCAGCACTTCCTACATCTTACTGTAGGTAGAGGAGGCATCAGGAATCTCAGAAGATATAGACAAAGAAAAATGGCCAAAGTCCACCATATTCCAGAGATTCTCATGTGGAGAGGAACCTGGCCAGTCAAAGGCAGATAATTAAGGGTGGAATTGAGGAAAAGGCAGGCCAAAAAAAGAGAAGTGGCAAGAAGGGTATTTGGATGGAAATGCTGATGCTGCAGCCTTCTCTGGAGCTTGAGCTGTGTATTGGGAAATACACTGCCCCATATAGGCTCTACTCTGTGTGGAGCTCACTCTGCTCAATACTCTTGGTATCTTTTTCTAAGGGTTGGGAGTCCACTATAAAGCTTACTTCACTCAGCTCAGTGGCTTTGTCAGGAAATATCCCCAAAAGGAATGTTTCAGGCTTTTAATTTTCTCACTTTTCGAGGCTCTAAAAAATACCTGCTTCCCCAATTTCTTACTCTCAGTGGGTCTCAGGTCAGAATGTCTTTCATTTTGGCCAGTGTAGAGGACAGAAATGGAATAATTATTGAGGATGATTTCAAAAAAATAAACAAACAAACAAAATTTCTTTCTCTTGTCCCCCTTTTTCCTTCCTTTGAACACATTGTTTAGGACAAGCACACCAATTATTATGCTTACTTTACCCCTAGAGAGAATAAATTTAGAGCTTAAAAAGGAAATAATAGTTAAATTAATATTTTCCTCTTTCTCCTTTCCATACTCCTACCTTTATTAACCTCTCTTTTTAAACACTCTGGGAAGGCTAAAAATGCTCAGTGCTCTTTCCCATTAAAGATGAGAAGTCAGATTGGGTGTGTGGGTGTGGGTCATCCTGTCCCTGCTCCCTCTCTCCCTGTTGGGGGGTGAGCTTGGTTTGAGGACCTTGGGTATTCATAGCATCATGGACACCCTTTTCGGTTATGCCATGCTGTTTTCTTATAAGTTATTTTCCGTTTTCTCCCCCTCACCTAGACTGGCCAGAACGGATATCTAAATGACATCAGGTTAGTACCACTTAGCATGTTCTCTGCTTCTCATTGAGCTTTTCAGTGAGGTTAATATAATCCTGTAATGATGCTTTTCTTTGATGTTAACCAACAGACTCTCCAAAGAAGCCTTTTCTTCTAGCTCTCACAAGAGAAGGCAGATTTTTAGGTACTTCTGTGTAATCTTTATCTTTCCTTGTTTTTGTTTTTTTTAATTTGTTTGTTTGTTTTGTTTTGCTTTGTTTTGTTTTGCTGTAATCTTTTCAGCGGAGTGAGTTTGCTCCATGCATGGCTGCTTGTGGAATAATTCAGTTTGTGGGTTTTGCAACATTGGATATTTGTTCCCATTTAAAAAAAAAAAAAAACACGGCTTTTGCTCAATGACTTTATTTTTATTGTTGCTGATTTCATTTTAAGTCCTGGATAGGTGGTGAAGGGGATCAAATAGTTATATGGGATAGGTATTGTTTTTTCCCAGAAATTTGCTGGAATTGGGCATTTTTGGAGGAGTTCAACAAATTAAGGTAAAAGAATGGATGTCTTTTAAGCTACCTTTTCTGAATCTGTGGAAAGATATGAAAGCTTATCCCTGACCCAGCATAGGGATTGTTTTGTATCTTTAAGAAAGAATAGTACTAACATATATAATACAAATACCTCTGTCTATGTAGTTCTCTCTTTGGAACAATGTTTAATGGGTAAGATGACCCACTTCTGAGGCCCAAGAAGGGCCTCAGAAAGGACTGTCTGCCTTAGGAGGTCTTTAAAGCATGTCCTTTATGTGATTGTTCATGACTTGTTCTTAATTGTTGGCGAAAGCTGCTGTACTAACTTCTCCAGTATCTAATATTCTCTGTTTTCCACAAAGCAGTCATGAGTACCTTTTATTTCAGTCTCTCTGTTCCACCCCAGCAGATTACTAAAGGTAGTGATGAGAGAAGAGCTACTTTAGGACTCAATCTTGTCACCAACTCATTTTAAATATAATTCTTCCCATTTACCATAGAAAAACTATAGAGCACAATATTTAATACCAGGATTCAGGTCTAATCTTTTCCAAAGGGCTTATGTCTTTTTGTATCCTAAGTTTGAGAGGACCTTACTAACTCAGATTAGTTAGAACTCTCATCCCCAGTACTTAAGTTGTCCCTTCCATGTTATCCTTTCTAAAGTTAGTTAAGCCATTTGGAGGTTGGGATAGAAAGATTTTCCAGTCTTGGGATAGAGGATTTATCTCCCTTTCCATATCTTTAAACTTTTTTTCCTAGACTATCACATCCTTATGTCCATATGAAAGCCTCAGGCAGGAAGGGCTCTGCATTTGTGGTAGTGGTCGAGATAGAGTCCCTCTTTTAAAAAAAAAATAAATAAGTTCCTGTTCCATATTGTACACTTCAGTTAGAATTCATGCACAAATACCTATAATAAACAGTTTTAAACTACTATGTGTGACTTCATGCACAGTGCTTGAAGTTGCTAAAGCACACTAGCTGATTCAGTTCTCTCACTGATTTGATAAACTGGTTTACATGAAAGAAAACAAAAGCAGAGACATTTAAGTGACCAACTCATGTTTTCATGGCTACTAGTGGCAAAACTGGGACTGACTCTTTGTCCAGTGTACTTTTCACCAGCTCTCTACAAGCATCACTCCTTCCTGAGTATTGTTCCATTCAGAGCCCTAATTCAGACTTACTGCTAAGGATGATACCCTTATTAGTGCTGCAGAGTATCAAACTATAACAACTATGCAGAAAACTAGAAGTCCAGTACACAGAATTCATGCACAGGTTGGGTCCCTAGGCCTGGCCGGCAATCAGGGCCAATGAGATTCCCTGATTCCCCACTTCCCCATCTTCTCCTTCCCTCTCTCCCTCAGCACCCTGCTGGCCGCCTGCCCTGTTCCACGCTGCCCCCTTGTGGTCAGTGCATGTCATAGTGAGTGAGCAAACTCCCAGTCAAACTCCCGAGGGGACATATAATATAAAATATAAAATAGCCTTTTATTTTATAGGATAGCTTGAAGGATCTACTTAGCAGGTGCAGCCTTCTCCTATCCAGACCTCCTTTATGCTACTGCTTCCCATACTGAGTTTTGATTAAAAATCTAGGTAATTTAAATTCAGCTCCATGAATTCTTAAGGGGTATTTCATTCTCTATTTGGGTTCTAGTTCAGAACTCTAATGATTAGAAGCTGATCTTCTCTAACTGCTTTATACCTTTATTTCCAAGTTTGTGAAATAAATACTGATATTCCAGATTTCCTCATCCACAATTGGCAATAATTATGGCAGCTTCCCAATCCTTTGAAAGATTCTATTCCACTGATAAATAAGCCAGAATGAGCCGAAACCGGTTTGGCTCAGTGGATAGGGCGTCGGCCTGCAGACCGAAGGGTCCCAGGTTTGATTCTGGTCAAGGGCACATACATTGGTTGCAGGCACATCCCCAGTAGGAGGTGTGCAGGAGGCGGCTGATCGATGTCTCTCTCTCATCAATGTTTCTAACTTTCTATCCCTCTCCTTTCCTCTCTGTGAAAAATCAATAAACTATATTTAAAAAAAAAAGCCAGAATGAGGGTTATGGATATTTTTGCCACCTCTTCCACAAACTTCTCTTCCCATTTCCCAGACACAATAAACTGGACTTTTCACGGCACTGAACCTACTTGTAAAAACTAAGTCAGCTCTGATTTCACAAGAGTATAAAGTGTGAGTTTTCTCTGTTCTTCACCCTTATATCTCTAACACACAACCTAATCCAATGCTCAGAATTGTGTTTGATAGTTTTCCCTCACTGCCTTATTTTTAGTAAAGTGGAAAGACTTGACTAGAGGTTGGGTGTAGTCCTAGGGAAAGAAAATTGATCTCTTTTCTGACCAAGACTCAACTTAGATTCTTTAACTCTCAGGTTAGTCAGAAGATGATCAGATGAGCCACATTTTGAGAACTTGGCCATCACTATCTTGGGGGAGGGAACTGGATGAGTACAGAAGTGCTGCCACTTTGGCTCAAGATTCCCAGGGCATTTGGTTTAAAGTTGACTCATTCACTGTCCTTTGGTAGGAAAAGTAAGTGGCACAATTGTTCTAATAGATAGTACTGTTTGATTTTAGGTATAAAAGGCCATTAGGATTTTTGCAAAATGCAAGCTCTAATGTATAATAAGCAGCCTCATCCGTTGCTACTGCTGTATCCCATTACCCCAAAAAACACACACATCTTTATTGAGTTATCTCAGTAGACTTGCCTTTGTCCATTAAGATGGAGCTATTGGCTCTCACTTGAGGTCTGGAGATTCCCTGGTTTATACTTCTTTCTTGTTTCCCATTCCACTTTGACATCCCCAAGAAAAAGGCATAAAGTTTTGGAGAACCAGGCATATTTTCTAGCCCTCTATTCTAATGATATAGAGAGTAGTTTTGAGGTCTTTATAAATCTACTTGGAATTTACAGATGAATTAGTATGTCACTAACAAGCTGTGCCAGTGTGTTGTTAACCCACCGTGACTGGCTTAGCTAAACAACTAAAAATAGTGACTCAGGCAAATATTTTGCCCATCTTCTCTAAAGTACCTTTGGAGCAGATAGTCTATAAAGAAAGGTATTGTCTTTAATATTATCCCCTTAAGAAAAATACCTTTCATCCTAGCCTGTTTCCTCAGTGGTTAGTGCATTGGCCTGCAGACTGAAGGGTCTTGGGTTCAATTCCCATCAAGGGCACATATCTTGGTTGCAGGCTCAACCCCAGCCCTGGTCGAGGCACATATGGGAGGCAACCAATCGATGTCTCTCTCTTATGTCAATGTTTCTCTGTCTCTCCCCCTCCCTTCCAATTTCTCCAAAAATCAATGAAGAAAGAAAGAAAAAAACACTTTCTATATTAGAACCTGGTATCTTTGAAACTAAGGGGATTGCCTTAGGTAGAATGATAGTGAAAAGGATGGAGCTCAAGCTACTATGAGTTTTGCTCAATTGCTTCTCAGCATACATACCAAAATCTTTGTAATTGTTGTCATTGATTTCCTTAGGTCAGTGGTCTGCAAACCGGCTTGTGAGCCACATGCAGCTCGCAAGCCGCAGTTTGCCACTCTGTTGCCTAATGAGTTTGCCGACCACTGCCTTAGGTGGGAATGGGAGATGTGAAAGGAAAACCCCTCATTCTTGGTTGCTTTTGGATTAAGAAGTGGTAAGAAGTGGTAGGACTTTCAATGTAACCCTATTTATCTTGAGTATAGCACTTTATAGACACAAGCAGCAATTATAGCATCAGGATAACCTGATGTTTCTAGAGCAAAATAAGAGAGGATGAATCCCTTTTCTCCATAGCCTTTCACCTTGCCTGGGACAACAGGGTTATTTACATGGAGGCAACTAGGCACAGTCTGTCCTCAGCTGCTTGCCATTCTGGGTCCCAAGAGTATATTTGCTTGATCATACCAAAGACTTCAGTCCTTAGAGACCCTGGAACCAATTGTTCCCAGATGCCAACACAGAACTTCCACCAAACAGGTTAGGTCAATTCCAGACTATCAGACTGAGTTTTCCAGAGTGCCCCTTTAATCCACTATACTCATCCCATCCCAGAAACAGTGGTCATAAGAAGCACCTCTGCCTGGCTGACGTGGTTCAATTGTTGAACATCGAACTATGAACCAGGAGGTCACGGTTCAATTTCTGGTCTGGGCACATGCCCATATTGCAGGCTTGATCCCGAGTGGAGGGCATGAAGAAGGCAGCGATCAATGATTCCCTCATCATTGATGTTTCTACCTCTCCCTTCCTCTTCTTTCCTCTCTGAAATCAATTTAAAATATATACATATTTTAAAACATCCTAGCCAGTGTGGCTCAGTAGACAGAGCATCAGCCCACGAACTGAAGGGTCCTGGGTTTAATAATGGCCAAGGGCATATACTCAGTTACAGGCTTGATACCCAGCCCTCATTTGGCACATGCAAGAGGCAACCAATCAATGTGTCTCTCACATCAATGTTTCTCTGTCTTTTCCCTTCCCTTCCACTCTCTCTAAAAATCAATGGAGCCCTGACCAATTTGGCTCAGTGGGTTGAGCATCAGCCTATGGACTGAAGGGTCCCAGGTTCGATTCCAGTCAAGGGCATGAACCTTGGTTGGGGGCACATCCTCAGTAGGGGGTGATAAGGAGAAAGCTGATTGATGTTTCCCTCTCATCGATGTTTCTAACTCTCTTTCCCTCTCTTTTCCCTCTGTAAAAAAATCAATAAAATATATTTTAAAAATAAAAATCAATGGAAAAAATGTCCTGAGATGAGGATTAACAAAAAAAAGAAAGAAACACCTCTGCCCTCTTAGACACATTATGTGGAAGACCTGTGGTGAGATCTATCCATGTCATTGGCTACTCCTGCCTTTTAGCACTGATAACTTCTAGGAGTCCTTTTGTTTTAAGAACTCCCAGAAAGAGATGGTACCCCTCTGCTCCCCACTATTTCCTGCATGTCTGGGGTCCTGCAGTGGGGAGCTGGGGGAAGAGACCACAGCCAATCTCAGCATCATGTGTGTGGTTCCCACCCACCTCTGGTCTGTTGTATTGAGTTGCCAGTGCGCTGTCTTCCAGATGTGCCCCCATGCTCTTTGTTAATATATCGGGTATTGTTCTGTCTGTTCTCATCAACTCTTGGTGGGCCAGCCAACTAACAAGAAGTCAGTGTCCATCCTCTCCCCAACCTCACTCCTTCTTTGTTATTGAAAGAATAGGAATGAACTCTCTACTAGCCTTTCTGCAGAAGTGATAGGTGGAGGGTGCTCTGACCACTGTGGTCTCTGCAGGGGGAACCGTGAGGGGCTAAGCCGCACTTCAAGCAGCCGCCAGAGCAGCACAGACAGCGAACTCAAATCCCTGGAGCCACGGCCTTGGAGCAGCACGGACTCTGATGGCTCTGTTCGAAGCATGCGGCCCCCTGTCACCAAAGCCAGCAGTTTCAGCGGAATCTCTATCCTCACCCGGGGTGACAGCATTGGGAACAGTAAAGCTGGCAGTGCAGGAAGGATCTCCAGGCCAGGTACTACAGCTTCTCACCTTTGTCATGCTATCATGTTTTGCTTGTCATTTGCAAAATACCACACTGATACTTAGTTATTTTTTAATTTAAATTCTTTATTGTTTAAAGTATTATATATGTCTCCTTTTTTTCCCCATTGACCTCTCCCCAGCCCTGATACTTTTAATAAAACCCTTGTCCCAATATTGTGTCCTGGAAATCTAACACAGCCAAATGAGGGGAAATTTGATTTCTTTAATCCATTGTCCTTTTGAGTACCTCTCTGATTTTCTTTCAGACCTTTCCTAATGGCAGGGGAAGGGGAACTGATTGGATTAGATTAATTGATCTGATTTTTGACTGAGGTAGGACATCCCTATCAGCCCAGGTTCAGGTCACATACTGAGATGAGAAGATAATTGTTTTCATTCTGTGGCCTCTGGGATTATAAGGAGATTCTGTAGAGCAGAGGGGATCCTTAGAATTTAGCTATTTGTAATTCATTGGTGGCAGCCAATAGGCTAGGACTTAGGGAGGTACTTCTGTGGCTGCTTCCCTGTAGCTTGTCACTGAGAAAAGGAGCATGAGTTCCACCTGCCAACCCGATAGCCACCCTTTAACTCTTCTCGTCTGCTATGAATCCTTCTCCATCTATTCCTATTGCACTTTTAGCAGAGGGATATTTAGCTCTTTATGCCCAGTGGAACTGTGTTCCACCATCTTCCTGCCTATGGAGAATACTTGAGAAAACCAAGATGACGGCATAGGTTAGTCACCTATACTTGCTGCCTCTCACAACCACATCAAAACCACAACTACCACCCAAAACCGCGGGAAAGCTGGCTGAGTGGAAGTTCCACAACTAGAGAGGTGAAGAAAATGCATTGAGATTGGTAAGAGGTGCATAGGTGTGGAAAGTGCTGGCACCTGGATGTGCTGCTCTTTTAACTGGGAGGGAGATACAAGCTCCCACTTACTCTGAACTCTAGTTCCAGACAAGACTCTGGGGGACCCAGGCACAAATGGGGAGAAACTGGATTGTCTGGCATCTGGACAGGAACGCGAGGGCGGCTTACTCTTAGAATTGCTCTCAGCAATCATTGTTCCTTGCACAGGGGCACAGGACGCAGAGAACCAGGGACTTCTCTGGTTCAGGGCTGTTTTGGCAGCCATTGCTGTTTGCTCTGCCCTGGTGATTCCCAGAGACCCCACCTCACCCATCTTATAACCCTACCCAAGCTGGGCACAGAGGCTTTTGCATATGAATGGCCTGTCTTTCACCTAAAACCTGTCAAACTGCAGCTGGGTCAGAGAGCCCCACAGCTTCCAAAAGAAGGCCCAAGGCAGCAACCGCCGTGCTTCACAGCTGGGCCTAGTCTGGGCATGTCCAAAACCCATACAAAGAGGAGGAGTCTACAGATGTCTCTATAGCTCTGCTGGGCAGCCCCAGACAGTGGCTGGCCTTGTGCCTCCTTGGATATCCAAGAGCCAGTGTATCCAGTGGTCAGAGTGAAACCATACCAGATTATAACTCTTCACATCCATAAGAGACACACTCAAGGGGCAGCACTTAATCTCTACTGAAGCAAGTCCTGCCCCATAAGGGTGTCTCCTGCACAACAGATCTTCCAGTGTAGACACAGCTGGTCATCACAGCCAATTGGCCTGGAGGTGAATTCCTCCCAGTGATACCAACAGTAATCAAGAGTTAACTACAAGACTGTACAAACAACCCATAGAGGGGTGCATCAAGAATGTCCACCTCAAGTGACTGGGGGGCTGAGCCACTGGACCCTATTGGACACCAACCACACAAGGCCACTCTATCAACTCAAGAAGACTTAGCAGCTACCCAGTACATAGAAACAAACACAGGGAAACAGTCAAAATGCGGAGACTAAGAAACAAGTCACAAATGAAAGAAATGGAGGAAAGCAAAATACTGGATGTAGAGTTCAAAACCACAGTTATAAGGTTACTCAAGAATCTTCTAGCCAAAACCAGTTTGGCTCAGTGGATAGAGTGTCAGCCTGGGGACTGAAAGGTCCCGGGTTCGATTCCGGTCAAGGACATGTATCCTGGTTGTGGGCACATCCCCATTAGGGGGCGTGCAGGAGGCAGCTGATCGATGTCTCTCTCTCATCGATGTTTCTAACTCTCTATCCCTCTCCCTTCCTCTCTGTAAAAAATCAATAAAATATATTTTTTAAAAAAGAATCTTCTAGCCCTAACTGGTTTGGCTCAATGGATAGAGTGTCGGCCTGCGGACTGAAGGGTTTCAGGTTCTATTCTGGTCAAGGGCATGTGCCTTGGTTGTGGGCACATCCCCAGTAGGAGATGTGCAAGAGGCAGCTGATCAATGTTTCTCTTCCATTGATATTTCTAACTCTCTATCCTTCTTCCTTCCTCTCTATAACAAATCAATAAAATATATATTTTTTAAAAAGAATCTTCTAGAAACTTCCAAGAAATTTAGTGAGACCCTGAAGGATATAAAAAAGGACCAATTAGAAATTAAGCATACACTGACTGAAGTAAAGAATAACATACTGCTGGCGCATCTCCAGTGGGGGGCATACAGGAGGTAGCTGATCGATGTTTCTCTCTCATTGATGTTTCTAACTCTCTATCCCTCTCCCTTCC
>JAAGEH010000304.1:1341781-1399422 GCA_011751065.1 Lasiurus cinereus | reverse complement strand
GTGTGCAGGAGGCAACTGATCAGTGTTTCTCTCTCATTGATGTTTCTGACTCTCTCCCTTCCTCTCTGTAAAAAATCAATAAAATATATATATTTTTTAAAAAAGAATAACATACAAAGATCCAACAGCAGACTAGAGGATCCCAAGAATCAAGCCAAAGATTTGAAATACGAAGAAGCAAAAAACATCTAACTGGAAAAGAAAAAAGAATCCAAAAATTGGAAGATAGTGTAAGAAGCCTCTGAGACAACTTCAAGCATACCAACATCCAAATTATGGGGGTGCCAGAAGAAGAGAGAGAGCAAGATACTGAAAACCTATTTGAAGAAATAATGACAGAAAACTTCCCCTACCTGGTAAAAAAAATAGACTTACAAGTCCAGGAAGAGCAGAGAACCCCAAACAAGAGGAATCTAAAGAGTACCACACCAAGACACTATCATAATTAAAATGCCAAGGGCAAAAGACAAAGAGAATCTTACAAAGAGCAAGAGAAAAAACAGTTAGTTACCTACAAGGGAATATCATATGACTGTCAGCTAATTTCTCAATAGAAACTATGCATGCCAGAACGAAGTGGCAAGAAATATACAAAGTGATGAATAGCAAGAACCTACAACCAAAATTACTATACCCAGGAAAGCTATCATTTAGAATTGAAGGTCAAATAAAGTACTTCACAGATAAGAAAAAGCTAAAGGAGTACATCACCACCAAACCAGTATTATATGAAATGCTGAAGGGTATTCTTTTTTTTTTAATTAAATCTTTATTATTCAGATTATTACATTTGTTTTTCTTTTTTCCCCTCCATAGCACCCCTCCACCCAGCTCCCACCCCTCCCTCCCGTTGACCTCATCCATAGGTGTATGATTTCTGTCCAGTCTCTCCCTGTATACCCCACACCCCTTTCCCCCTGAGAATTATCAGTCACGGGTGGGTCTGGAGCAGCAAGTCCTCCGCGGGCTCCGGCCTGAGTGACTCTTCAGTCCGCCGGCCGACGCTCTACCCACTGAGCACACCTCCTCCTGCTGCCACAGCGGCAGCACACACACGTGGGGGGGGGGCCGCGGGGTCGCAGGGGTTAAGGGAACCAGCACCGGCGCTCGCTCCTGCAGGTCCGGCC
This sequence comes from Lasiurus cinereus, assembly GCA_011751065.1. Lineage (NCBI taxonomy): Eukaryota > Metazoa > Chordata > Mammalia > Chiroptera > Vespertilionidae > Lasiurus > Lasiurus cinereus. Next base: position 1,398,295 of record JAAGEH010000304.1, on the reverse strand, counting down.
CGGCCCGAGCCGCACCGGAAGCCCTGAGGGCAGGTGCCCTGGCAGCTCGAGAGCCGAGGACCCATCGCTCAGCCTCAGCGCGAGGGTCTCAGCCTCAGCCTCAGCGCGAGGGTCTCAGCGCCTCAGCCTCAGCACGAGGGTCTCAGCGCCTCAGCCCCAGCCTCAGCACGAGGGTCTCAGCCTCAGCCTCAGCACGAGGGTCTCAGCGCCTCTGCCTCAGCCTCAGCACGAGGGTCCCAGCCTCAGCCTCAGCACGAGGGTCTCAGCCTCAGCCTGAAGGGTATTCTTTAAGAAGAGGAAGAAAAAGGTAAAGATAAAAATGATGAACAACAAAGTGACAACAAATACATATCTATCAAGTGAATCTCAAAATCAAGTGAATAAAAAAATCTAATGAACAAAATAAACTGGTGAATATAATAGAATCAGGGGCACAGAAAGGGAGTGGACTGACAATTCTCAGGGGGAAGGGGATGTGGGTGTAGAAAGAGATTGGACAAAAATCTTATACCTATGGATGAGGACAGTGTGGCGGGGGTAAAAGCATGGGGTGGGGTGGGAATTATTGGCGGGGAGGGTGGAACAGCTGTAGTTATCTGAACAATAAAGATTTATTTTTTTTTTTTAAAAAGAATTACTTGGTTCTCCTCTCAGAAGTTCTGTAGGTCTTATCCTCAGAAGATGTCAGCAGTGGTGAAGATTTTTGCCTCTGACTATTGGATCTCTGCTGCCCTTCCCTGATACCTCCTTTCTAGTTCCATTGCCTCTGCCTTTATACAGGCCTTTATCTTCTCTTATTTAATTATGACACTAGCCTTCAAATTGGTTTTCTGTCCTCAGCCCTTTTTATAGGCAATTTACCAATCTGTAACATAGATCTAATCAAATCACTTCTTTGAAAAACATTCCTGTTTTTCCATTCCCTGTGTAGTAAAATCCAAATTACTTATTACAACATAACATCCTGGCTCTAGTTTGCCATCTCAATCTCATTTCAAGATATCTATCTTTCTCTGGCCCTCCAACAATTTCTTGAATATGATATTTTTGTCTCTTCTCAGTCTTATAAGCCTTCTATTCATCCTTCAAAACTATCTGTCCTGCCACCTCCTCTTTAAACCCTTCCCTTTAATCCTTCCAGGAGTTATTGCTTCTTCATCTTTGCTTTTGTACAATTTTGTTTGTATCAGTGGTGCATCAGTTATCCTTATGAGATCACCTTTTGTCAGGAGATTCTGTGCTGTTTAAATGCAAGATTCTGTGTTGCCTTTATTTTAGTGTACTCAGTTTATTATACAATGCCTGATGCATCCTATAATAAAAGGCTAATATGCAAATCGACCAAATGGTGGAACTACCAATCACTATGACATGCACTGATCACCAGGGGCAGACACTCAATGCAGAAGCTGCCCCTCAGTGCTCAGTGCGCTCCCACAGGGAGAGCGCCGCTCAGCCATAAGCCAAGCTGATGGCTGATGAACACAGCAGTGATGGTGAGAGCCTCTACCTCCTCCAAGGCAGCACTAAGGATATCATCAGTCGGACACCCCCCAAGGGCTCCCAGACTGTGAGAGGGCACAGTCTGGGTTGAGGGACTCTCCCCTGAGTGCACAAATTTTGTGCACCAGGCCTCTAGTAGTACATATTCATTGAAAGTATTTTGTGGAATGCATGCATGACTTGGAGAGCCTGAAAATGGGAAAAACAGATGAAGGTTGTGAGTATTTGTGTACACAGGTATGTGCTTGGAGAGGCAAGGCTGTCTTCTCAGCAACTTTTGTGAGATGCTAAAAGTTGAGAAGAAATAAAAGAGAAAACAAGTCTCTTAAAGGACTAGGAATCTGTACCTTCCCAGGAAATAAACATTTATGTTTTCAGATATCTAATCATGATGGACAGATTCTAGGTACTTTGGGGGAGGTGACTTAGCCTCATATTTTGTTCAATGCTAAAACCAAACATTGACAATCAAGGTAGTTACTATCCCTAGGGAACAGAAATGTGCTAAGATGAGGACTCCCTCAGCTGAAATGCATCCGTGCTAATAAGCGTATCTTCCCAAGACAATTGGGGAAATGGGTAGGAGAGTGAGAACAGGGAAGAAAGACTAGAGCCCTGCAGTTGGGCCCTCCAGGGGTGGTATGTTCATGACTTGCACTTACAACTCTTGGTGGGTCTCCTCTTTGCCTTAGGTATGGCTCTAGGTGCCCCAGAAGTGTGCAACCAAGTCACCTCATCCCAGTCTGTCCGGAGCCTCCTCCCCTGTACTGCCCAGCAACAGCAGCAGCAGCAGCAGCAGCTTCCTGCTCTCCCACCCACATCTCAGCAACAGCCACCCTTGAATAATCACATGATCTCACAGGTGAGTCACTGATCAGTGCCAGATCCCCCTTTGCTCAGATTCAAGCAAGCTCTGGAAGTACAGTCATGTCTCTTGTGCTGTGGGTGGTAGGAAAGATCTGTTTTCAGAGCCATGCCACTCTTTCCCCCATTTCTCATTTGTTAGTTTTGGAGAAAGAAGAATAAGGATGAAGGTTTGGCCAAAGTCTCTTTGTAGTGTCAGTCTGAGAGATTTTTGCTTTATATATTTCTTCCTCTTCCTCCTGAAAATAGTCAGTGGGATCTTTTACCCCATTCCACATTTCTGCTATACCCCATCTCTCAGTATATGCTGTCTAATTAAGAAGATGATTTTGCTCAATATATCTATATATGGAGCTTTAAAAGACCATAGCTCTCAACATAGTGTCTGACTGAATGTACTCATGTGACTGTTGACCCATAAACATATATTTATGTGTTGAGGTTAGGGGGAAAGGAAATAACACTCAAGGCCCCTGTAATACCTATGCCATAAAGCACAAACCCTTCCCCCGCCCCCAAATATTTTCTGTTTTCCATTCCATAGAAGAGCTCCTCTTTCTCCTTCGGTTGCTGGATGGGTAGATGTTGGTGCCAACTAGGGTGTGAGTGAAGTTTTGCTTCTATGGGGACCATCCAAGCCATCAGCAAAAGAGTTAAATCCTATTCTAAATGGAATCTCAGTAGTCTAGGTTTAAAAGTCTCTTTAATAACCTGAGTTCTTCATGAATAGAGCCCATGCTTTATCCCAAAGTGTTCACTGATAGTCAGGAATCCCATGTCTGTACTCTGTTATGCTGTAGTTAAAATTCTTGTTATAGGCTCCCTTGTCTCTCTGTTTAGTTAGTCCAGCTTGACCTAAAATATATCTCTTCTATAGGTACAAGAAACAAGTTCCAAGTACTCATAACCCAGAAAACTAGAGTGGAAAGACCCCAGAATGGCCCAGTACTACCCCATTCAAATACTGTGAAATAAGCCTAAAATAAAAGACATGTATATCTAAGAAACCCTACTTTGTTTTGTTTTTTAATGTATTTTATTGATTTTTTACAGAGAGGAAGGGAAAGAGATAGAAAGAAACATCGATGAGAGAGAGACATCAATCAGCCGCCTCCTGGATATCCCCTACTGGGGATGTGCCCGCAACCAGGATACATGCCCTTGACCGGAATCGAACCTGGGACCTTTCAATCCGCAGGCCGACGCTCTATCCCTCCATCCACTGAGCCAAACCGGCCTCGGCCCTACTTTGTGTTTTAATGTAACCCACATGCAGATCATTCTAGTCCTTCATATTAGTCCCTAAATCAGTTTCTCTATAATCCTGACTTACTTCTAACACCATTACCTCATTAAATCTCATTCTAATATATAAAAATTCTGGGTCAATCATGACCAGAGGCTCGACCAACCAGAAAGTCAGTCCTGCAGTCAGCACTGGGTTGCCGAGGCGACCCAGCACTGACTGCTACAGCTGCAGATGCGGTGACCCAGACTGCTTTGCGGGCTGCGAATCAGGCCAGGCCAGCAACTGTGCCTCCATTTCTCTCTAGGCCTCCACTGGGGCTGCTGATCAGCCCCGCCTTTCTTATCACGCCCCATTGATAGGCCCAGAGATGCTGACTGGCATAGAAACTGACCAGTCAGAACCAAATCTGGGTGAAGTGTGAGGAGTCAATGGCTGCCTAGGAGGCAGAGCTTTTGATGACTAGTATAGAAACCAACCAATCAGAACCAAATTGGCTGGCAGAGGAGGGCAGTTGGGGGTGAGATCAGGCCTGCAGGGTAGGGCAGTTGGGGGCAAGATCAGGCCAGCAAGGGAAGGCAATTAGGGGTGATCAGGCAGGCAGAGGCAGTTAGGGGTGATCAGGTTGGCAGGGAAGGGCAGTTGGGGGCGATCAGGCCAGCAGGGGAGAGCAGTTGGGGGGACAAGATCAGGCTGGTAGGGGAGAGCAATTGGGGGTGAGATCAGGCCAGCAGGGGAGAGCAGTTGGGTGTAATCAGGCAGGCAGGCAGAGAGGTTAGGGGCAATCAGGCAGACAGGCAGGTGAGCAGTTAGGAGCCAGCAGTCCCAGGTTGTGAGAGGGATGTCTGATTCAAAAGGGTGCAGGCTGGGCTGAGGGAACTCACCCCCTCCATGCATGAATGAATTTCGTGCACCAGGCCACTAGTATACATATATAATTGATTTCAGAGAGGAAAGGTGGGGAGGAGCGAGAGAGAGAGAAAGAAAAAGAAAGAGAGATATCAGTAATGGAGAGAATCATTGATTAGCTGCCGCCTGCATGCCCCACATGGCACTCAGGCATATGCCTTGACTGGGAATTGAACCATGACCCTCCTGGTTTATAAAGTCAATGCTCAACCACTGAGCCACACAGCCTGGGCCCTGTGTGTGTCTTAACTCAGACCTATAATGTGCTTCTCTCTCTAGCTATCTTCTGTGTATGTATGTTTTACTCTTCTAGAGCCCAGTTTTTGGGGGGTTTGTTTTGTTTGCTTGTTTTCTAAAATGTATGGATTTTAATATAGTCTTTCTCCCTTTTTTCCCTCTTAGTTTTCCATCTGCCTCCTCCTTCTATCCATATCTAGAAATAGACAGCAAGAATAAAACAGAAATAGAAAGATAAAGAGAATAACCATTTTAGATGGAAAAATTTTTTAATAATTTCCAAGTGACTGTCCCTGAATCCCAAATTTTACTCACTTGGATTCTGTCTCTGCCTCTGCATCATGAGGGTCAGCGGATCAGCTGTTGGTATTGACTGACCTGCAGGGAGTATGGTGTTAATTTAGGCCCTGTAGATTGGGAACTGGAAGCATTTTGGTATAGAAATCTCTGCTCCCTCAGAAATTTATTCCTGAGATTAATTGTGATCACAAACTCCAAACCAAATATTCTTAGCTTGGTTAAGTTTTGGTGTCCCTGAAGCATTTGTGGTAGCTGCTAATATTTTTATACACCTCCACCCTTTATATGTAGTTCCTTTTTTCTTCCTCTCCACTTTTTCTCCTTTCTTTATCCTTTTCTTCTTCATCTTACTGCCCTTTTCTTTCTTTTCTGTTTGTCCCTATCTCTTCGTGCTGTTGGCTCTCCAAACTCAAGTTGCTAAGCTCCAAAATACTTATTGTTCAGTTTCTCAAAAGGTACATAATAGAGCAGGCATAAAGGAAGTGACCATACACACACATACCACTGTACTTATTCTAAAGATTTTCCTTTGGAAGAGGAACTGAGAAAAGATAATTACCTTTAGCTCTGTAGCAAGAGACATTTGTCCCAGGCTTGGAGACACTGCTGGCTAAACTGTGCTGTTTCCCTTCTTGGCAGGCCTCTGCTGTCAGAGCAGGCCTCCATATCATGTATCAGCAGTGCATGTGAAATCAAGGAGTGAGACTGAGGATTAAAGGGCCAGAGGCTACCTTTTGCCCAATTTACTTCAAGTGGAATAGGCCTCTTAAAAAGGAGCCCTCTCCAAACCTCTCTCCAGGAGCCCAGTCAGACATCTAAAAACCAATGATTTTGTCCAGAATTTGCCAGTATGTGACTGTCACATCCCTGAGGGCCAGTCTTTGGCTTCCTCATGGTTTTTAGGAAGTTCCCTAACTTGGGAGTTTGAGACTCTCTGAGAAGAAAACTGTAGATAAAGGTAGTGGTGGTATAACTTAAAAATAGCACAGCCCAGCTAGCATGGCTCAGTATTTGAACCTAGACCTATGAAACAGGAGGTCAAGGTTTGATTCTGGTTAGGGCACATGCCCGGGGTTGCAGGCTGGATCCCCAGTGTGAGGCATGCAGGAGGCAGCTGATCAATGATTCTCTATCATCATTGATGTTTCTGTCTCTCTATCCCTCTTCCCTTCCTCTCTAAAATCAATAAAAATATATTTTCTTAAATAGCACTTGAGGGCCAAGACCGGTTTGGCTCAGTGGATAGAGCGTCGGCTTGCGGACTGAAAGGTCCCGGGTACGATTCCGGTCGGGGGCATGTACCTTGCTTGCGGGCACATCTCCACTGTGGGGTGTGCAGGAGGCAGCTGATCAATGTCTCTATCTCATCGATGTTTCTGACTTTCTATCTCTCTCCCTTCCCCTCTGTAAAAAATCAATAAAATGTATTTTTTTAAAAAAATAGCACTGAGGTGCCTACCTTTACCACTACACTTCTCAGGAGAGTCCTAGGAAAGGAGCATTTCTTCTCTCTTCACTTTTTACTTAAACTCAAAATCTCATGAGGAAATCAGGCAGCCTTATTTTACCACTTCACTTTCCCTTTGGTCACTCTTTCTGCCTCTGGAGGATATAAGGTCTAAAGCACATTAGGCCCTCTTCTAAGAGAAAGAAGAGGATTAGGGTAATACAAAATGGGTTTAAAAGCTACCAGCACAAGTAGCTCATGCTGAGCAGTTATATTTGGAATTCCACTGGCTTACAGAAAATAAGCATGCCAGGAGAGCTGAAGAGGGTATGGCAGCATCTCTCTCAGGTCACACAGTGACTCTTTCCTAACCAAGATGACTTATATTTTACTTCATCTAGATATCAGGAGTGTTCTCCATTTTGGGGGTCTTTTAATTCCTGGACTTTCTACTTCTGGAAGTTAGTCCCTTCTACGAAAGGGTCTCTCAAGAGATAAGTGGCAGGAGATGATATTGATACTTGGGTCTTCCGAACCTCTTGTTACTCTAAATTTGAAAGGAAGGAGGAGAATTATACAAATAAAAAGATGTTTGTGTAATTCCGTTTAGCTTCTTTCCCACCCTCCCTACTACTAGAGTGGAAAGGAAGAATATATGTCAAATAGAACTATGTTCCCATCCAAGTTCTGCAGATTAGCTTTGTGATTCTGGATGTGTGATTTAATCTCTCTGAACCTTACTATCTTAGCTGCAAATACAAATTATCATATCTCTATAAGATTATTGTGAAGCTATAATGAGATAAAATATATAAATGAGACAATGTAAAAGTTGTTTCCCTCTCTCTTCCTAGCCTCTCCCCTTTCTCCTACCCTTCCTACCACCCACCATCAGGAGCCATGGCTGGAGAACTGATGAGGGATTGAAATGGCTGGGAAGGAAGAAGAGAGAGAAAAAATAATTCCTTATTAGTTGGTTTAGAATACACCAAATGCTTCTGCTTGTGGCTAATGAAGTGACTGAAGGAACAAAAGTTAAAACTAAGACTATATATATATATTTTATTCCTAAATCCCTCCCTGTTTGCTTATGAAGAGGCATTTTTCATACTGCCCTCATAGCCTGAAGTTTCACAGAACAATCTTGGAGCAAGAGGATGTAGCCAGAACCAGGCTTGAACTGACTGTTTTTTCCTTCTGCCATCAGGAGAGAGATGATCCTTGTGAATGAGCCCTTCCTCCAGGAGAGCTGTGTGTGAAATTAGGAGTGTGCCTGGGAAAGCTCAGCCAGACCTTGGATGATGCTCAGAAACAAGAATCCATTTTGTTTTGTTTTGTTTTTTAATGTTTTTTATTGATTTCAGAAAGAGGAAGGGAGAGGGAGAAAAAGATAGAAACATTAATGATGAGAGAGAATCATGCATGGGCTGCCTCCTGCACACCCCCTACTGGGGATCGAACCCACAGTCCAGGCATGTGTCCTGACCAGAATCAAACCATGACCTCCTGGTTCATAATTCAATACTTAGAACTACTGAGTCACGCTGGCTAGGCCAAGGGATCTCTTTCAAATGGACATTTAAGGAAGATTTATGATTATGTTCCTCAGGAATCATATGTTTAGAAAAAAATATTTTGGGAAAAGCTATGTTTGGAATCAGACAGCAGACCCCAACTCTGAGAGTTCTAAAATTGGTCACAACAGCTGCAAAGTCCTGAATGGCTAATGGGGTGGGGTATGCAGTGAGTCTGTCCTGATAGGAGAGATTGCTATCCTGGGCTTGGTCTCCATACTGCTCAGCAACCTTGCTATTTGTGTGAAATTTCTTTTATGATTAACATTGTTCCTTCCCTTTTCCTCCCCATCTCTGCCCTGCTGCCTTTCCCTGTGCCTCCCTTTTCTCTTCCCTTTTCCACATGTCTCTCTGCTGGTCCACAGCCTGTCCCAGCTCTGCAGCCCTCTCCACAGCCTGTTCAGTTCTCTCCAGGCACCTGTCCCCAAGTCCTTCTGCCAGTGTCTCCACCCCAGCAGTACAACATGGTATAAACTTCATTACCCCTTTTTGTTTTATCCTTGTGTGGCCTATATCTCTGGGTATGTCTGGGTCAGTCTGTGACAGTCTTGCAAAAACAGTTGTGCTCTTTGGAGGGCCAAGTTAAAAGTTGTTTCTTCTTGTGGGGCCAGTATAGGCTGAAGTATACTCCTCTCTAGTGACCACATCACAGTAATTTAGCCATCAAACGATGCCTAAATATAAGAGAGAAGAACACTAAGTTCCCCTGAGTTATAGGAAAGGAAACGCAACCAGATGTTGATCTAACCTGGGCTCATCTTTTCCTTTAAAAATAAAAACAAAAACAAAACAAACAAACAAACAAACAAACAAACAAATAAATAAATAAATAAAAACACAATTGTGGATTTCTCTGGTCCAATTGGTAAAAACTTAGAATGTTCCCTTCTGTTACCATGTTATTTTACATAAAAAGTAGCCTTTTCTAATGAATAACACTTATTGTTTAGTTTGTACCTTGACTACAAATCCTTTGAAGATCTGATTTGCCTCATAGTTGATAACTTCTTTCATGATATAGGAGGACTGGCTTTTTATTTCATGTTAATCACACCGGTCTGCTTTTTCACTAGAATCCCCTCTTGTCTCCTACCTTTTATCTCCATTCTAAAAAGTCCTAGAATATGGACCTCAAAATAATCAGCAATCCAGTACTTTTGTCATCTCTTTCTGCCCATTAAGGTAGTTAAATAGCTAACTTGAAGATCAGATCCCTGAAAATTGCGTGAAATCACAAGAAAGCATTACCTTTTGTTCCTACTAGGTTTTGTTTTGTTTTGTTTTATTGGTTTTTGGTTCTTTTTGCAAAAGAACTCTTGTGTGTGTGTGTGTGTGTGTGTGTGTGTGTGTGTGTGTGTGTGTGTGTGTGTATGTGTGTGTGTGTGTCAATTACTGTCCAGGGAGCAGAAAGGACAAGGAAGCTAACAAACTAACCTATCACCGTACAAGTGAGAGATGGAACACCATCACTCTTGCTGCTTAGAGAAGAGGGCTGAGAGAGAAGGCAATTACAGACTAGCCAATCAGTCTCACCCTCCAGCTCAGCTACTCACCCTGGCCTCCTTTCAGAGGTGAGAATTAGAAGTGGTTTCTGAAGGGCAGGAGAACTCTAGGCAAGTATCAGAGAACAGAGGTGGAAATGACCTTGAGAGGGAGTAAGGAGATAAGCAGCAGGAGTGGGAGTCCATCAGTGTTTCCGCTGCATAGATAGAGCTGGGGAGCCGCATGAACCGAGCCACCCATAATCCATTCAAGGTGTTATCTTGGTCCTTTATTATAAAAACAGGATTTTTGGCAACATAGGGCACTTTGTGTGGTTGGAGGCAGGAAGAAGACAAGAAATGGAAAGACTTATAATCTTTTTTTTTTTAACCCGATAGTTTGTCCTGTTTTTCTATATATAGAAGTTGTGTCATTGCTCCCATCTCCCCAGGACAAATTCTAATAAAAATCATAATCAGAGTGGCCATTGTTACCTCACTTGTGGTAAGGAGGCTGGCCTCCAGGTCAGAGGCAGGAGTGTCTCACATTTGGTGTAGGTAAGGAAGGCTGTAGATGGGGCTGCTATTTCTGTGTGTCTGTGTTGAAGCCAAGAACATGGGGCTTGACACCACCTCAGTCCTTGAGTCTCCACTACTTTTTCAACAGGTAGATGACCTCAGCAATCCCTTTGGACAGATGAGCCTTAACCGCCAAGGTTCTACTGAAGCAGCTGACCCATCCGCAGCTCTGTTCCAGCCCTCACTTATCTCCCCGCACTCTCAGCAGACTAGCTTCATCATGGCTTCCACTGGACAGCCCCTCCCCACTTCCAACTATTCCACCTCTAGCCATGCAACACCTACTCAGCAAGTCCTGCCACCCCAGGGCTATATGCAGCCTCCTCAGCAAGTGAGTGGCTCTGGTTCCCAGCTTAAATCACTAATTCCATTTGTCTAGTATTATATTCTTCTCTCTTCCTCTGATTTAGACAGACCAGAGGGGATACCTATTCCTCACCTCCATTTCCCACTAGTTGTCTTTTAAGTTAGACGGTTTCTTTCTACATGATACAAGTCCTTCTTGTTCTTTTTCAAATTTGTATATCAATGCTGCAATTGCAGACAGAAAATATCTCCATTTACAGATTTTTGGCCATCAACCCTGATTAATAGTTTGGGGACCTTCTCACATATTTCTTTCCTCTCAACATAGATCCAGGTTTCTTACTATCCCCCTGGACAGTATCCTAACTCCAACCAGCAATATCGACCTCTCTCTCACCCGGTGGCCTACAGCCCCCAACGTGGTCAACAGTTGCCTCAGCCATCCCAACAGCCTGGTAAGGGGAACTGCTGGTGTAAGAAGACAGTGAATAGGGGAAGGGCAGAGACTGGGAAAGAGAATTACCACCGCTGTTTTGTGTTTGTTTGTTTGTTTTTTTTTAAAAAAAGGCAGGAATGATTAGATTCATGAAGAGATATCCAGGATCTCCAGAAAAAGGAAAGGCAAAAGAGTGAAGAAAAATTGCTGATAGAGTGTGACCTCCTAAACATTGTTGAGACCATGCTAATGTCTTCTCTTCCTTGCCTGTCCCCAGGTTTACAGCCCATGATGCCTAACCAGCAGCAGGCGACTTACCAAGGCATGATAGGGGTCCAGCAACCACAGAACCAGGGCCTGCTCAGCAACCAGAGGAGTGGCATGGGGGGCCAGATGCAAGGCCTGGTGGTTCAGTATACTCCACTGCCTTCTTACCAAGTGGGTGCATTTTGCATTGGGAAAGATCACCCAGTCCTCGGGATGAGGGAAAGGAGGACAGCCTCCCACGTCATCCAGTCTGACAACTCTGACATAAAATACTGTTCACTTTGCCCCTTAAAATTTTAGGTTTTTTTCTCTGAGAGAAAGCCCAGAGAATCTGAGAAGAGTGTTTATTTAAATTGTTTGATCTTTATACAGTCATGCAAATGAGTACATGCCCAGAAAAGTAGGCTCTAAAAGAAAGCAGGCTCCTTTCTCTACATCAGATGCTCAAGAGTGGTATTTGGAGAAGAGGGAAATGGAAGTAGCTCTGTGAGCATTTCCTTTAGGCAGATGAGCAGAATGGGAGGGAATCTCTGAGAGCTGGAGAGAAAGAGTGCCTTAATCTGTTCTTGCATGAATTCATTGGACATATGAGTGGTCATTCTCTTCTCATCTCCACTCAGGTCCCAGTGGGTAATGACTCGCAAAATGTGGTCCAGCCGCCTTTCCAGCAACCCATGCTGGTTCCTGCAAGCCAATCTGTACAAGGGGGTCTCCCAGCAGGGAGTGTGCCAGTATACTACAGCATGATCCCTACAGCTCAACAGAACGGTACAAGGTAAGGACTCCCCAAAAATCCAGACACATCTCCCATAGACCTTCGGCAACGGTTGCACAATGCTTTTGTTTTCACTGACCTAAGAAAATAAAGCAGGCCCTGACCAGTTTGGTTCAGTGGATAGAGCGTCAGCCTGCGGACTGAAGGGTCCCAGGTTTGATTCTGGTCAGGGGCCTGTATCTTGGTTGCAGGCACATCCCCAGTGGGGGGTGTACAGGAGGCAGGTAATCGATATTTCTCTCTCATCAATGTTTCTAACTCTCTCTTCCTCTCCCTTCCTCTCTGTAAAAAAATCAATAAAATATTTTTTAAGAAAAGAAAGGTGGGTTAGAGATCCCAGTAGTGCCCTACAGCTGGTAGAATATGAGTGAGTTCATTCTTCTTTTGTCCTCATTGATTTGATATATCCATAGAATTCATTAGCAGAAAAAAATTCCTGCTTCAGAGATTGAGGCTTTATGATTTCCCATTTTTTATTTTTCTAATCAGTGAGATTCAGAACTATGGGATAGAGATTGCTCATCATTAAAAGAAGCAATTTGGAGAATACACACACACACACACACACACACACACATATAATTTTCTGTATACCTCTGTTTATATCCATGGGTAAATTTCACATGGTCTATTTATAAATATTTTGGATAGACCATAGCAGATTATAATTTTAAAGTACCTTAGACATATCTAGTTCACTTCCCTTGTTTTATTTTTTCCCTTTTTTAAAAATATTGTTTTATTGATTTCAGAGAAGAAGGGAGAAGGAGAGAGAGACAGAAACATCAACAATGAGAGAATCATTGATCAGCTGCCTCCTGCACACCCCACTCTGGGGACTGGGCCCACAGCCTGTGCCCTAACCAGGAATTGAACCTCGACCTTCCAGTTCATAGGTCAACGCTCAATCTATAACACACACCAGCTGGGCTCTCCCTTTTTTTAGTAAATGAAGTTCTAGCTAGGGATATTAAGGAACTTAACCAAACTCATACAACTAGCTAAAAGCAGAGGTGGAACTAGAACTCAAGTCTGCCATCTCTGTGATGGAGTGACAGTTAATTTGCATATTGCCCTTTATTAGATAGGATGTCTTCTGTTGTCTTGAGCTTTGTGGGGGGTTTTCCCTGTTTGTCTTTAGGTGACTATCTGCCTTTGCCAATGTGTAAATATCCTAAATCATATATCTCCATAGTTCTTTTATATTCATCTCTCTCTTGCACTGTATATCTGTCTCTGACACTCTCTTTGTCTTTGTATCTATTATGTTTCTCAAAGTGTGTGTGTATTTGTGTTATATGCATGTATGCACATGTATGTATCCGATGTTTCCACACTGTTGGGAAGAGCATGTGTTACTGACATTCCATCTGTAGCACTGATTAGCAGCTTCCTAATTGAAAGATGATCAAGTAAAAATATATATAATTAACTTTGAACTGATTAGTGATTTTAGAAATTGCATGGCAATTGGTTTGGGAATGGCTTGGAGCTGCCTCTGCTTCCCACAGAGGAGGCCCAGGCAGCAGCAGTTGTTTGCCATGAGCTGTGTTCCTCCCTCTACCTCTTTACTACTCCTCTCTTCTGTATTTCCCCAGCCCTTCTGTGGGGTTTCTACAGCCTCCTGGCTCTGAGCAGTACCAGATGCCTCAGTCTCCCTCTCCCTGCAGCCCATCACAGATGCCACAGCAGTTCTCAGGTAAGACAATAAAAATTGCCAGGGTTGAGGGGTTGGAGGGAAGGCAGAAGAGCGGAGTGGTCTTCAAGGATAGTGTGACCCCATCAGGAAGAAAGACTAAAATCCTGGCTGGTGTTTTCCAGGGGTGCTGAAGTTGATCTCTCAAGAAAGGTGAGGTTGGTTGCCCCATCCCCATCCCTGGGCAGCCACATGTCTGATTGGTTCATTGTTTTCTTTCCTTTGTGTTTTGTTTTTCTTTTTCTGAATTCATCATTACATTTATCACATGTGTTTGAGACATGAAGTGCTTACCCCTCTCTTGCACTTATTCTTCCTATGATAGCTTTCTTTCTTTTTTTCCCTCTTGGGAGTGTGAGTAAGGCTGGTAAAATGCTTTTTGAGTCATATCCTAAATTTGTTTAGCACTTATTTGTATGTGATCACATACATTTTGTCATTTTAATTCTTACTACAACTTCATGAAGGAGAAATTTAAGCCTGAAAGGATAAATGACTGGCCTAAAGTCACAGTTCTATAACTTGAACTTTGGTCTTTTTTTTTTTTTTAACAGAGAGGAAGGGAGAGGGAGAGTTAGAAACATCGATGAGAGAGAAACATCAATCAACTGCATCCTGCACAACCAAGGTACATGCCCTTGACTGGAATCGAACCTGGGACCTTTCAGTCCGCAGGCCGATGCTCTATCCACTGAGCCAAGCCAGTTTCGGCGAACTTTGGTCTTTTGAATTTCCATATCCTATGCTGCATTCTCAATAACACATTTTCAACAGGCTTCTGTACTCTCTTCCTTCCCCTCCAGTGGGAAGTAAATAGATATTGTGTTAACAGCTAAAGGTCCTCTTTTTCTTTTTAATATATTTTTTCTTTATTTCAGAGAGGAAGGGAGAGGGAGAGAGAAATACAAACATCAATAATGAGAGAGAATCATTTTTGGTGCCTCCTGCACACCCACTACTGGGGATCGAGCCCGAAACCTGAGCATATGCCATCACCAGAAATTGAACCGTGATATCCTGGTTCATAGGTCAACACTCAATCACAGCCACACACTAGCCAGGTTACTTTTTGGAGGGACCAATTCTCCCAGGTGAATAGGCTTATGTCATACAGCCTTTCACTGTCTGCCTTTGCCAAGAACTCCCCCAGTACACCAAGTGCAGCTGTACATGTTTCTTTCCCTTTCACCCCACCCTAACACAGTTTTACACTGCAGTTAAAGAAACTTCAGGGGTTCTGGAAGGCAGGAGGTCTTAATGTACTTACGTTGTAGGAAAATCAGAGTGCCCTCTGCTGGGAAGAGGGAGATATTTTTGCCAATTTCTCCATTTAGAAATGTACTATTTTTCACATATTTTATACTCATGTTAGATTCTGGAGAGTGGATTCCAGAATTAATTTTGCTCATAAGACAGAATTAGTTGTTACCTTCAAGGAGCAATGACTTCTTCCTGACCAAACATGGATGTCTCACAGGCTAACAGATTTTAAATTCAACAGCCCTGCCCTAGCCAGTTTGGCTCAGTGGATAGAGCATTGGCCTGTGAACTGAAAGGCCCAACTGGGTTCAACTCCAGTCAAGGGTACAGGCCCAGGTTATGGGCTCAATCCCCAGTTGGGGGATTTGCAGGAGCAGTCAATCCATGATTCTCTCTCATCATGGATGTTTCTATCTCTCTCTCCCTTTTCCATCCTCTCTGAAATCAATAAAAATATATTTAAAAAATAAATAAATAAATTCAACAGCCCTGCCAAAACTGGTTTGGCTCGGTGGCTAGAGCATCAGCCTGTGGACTGAAAGGTCCTGGGTTCGATTCTGGTCAGGGGCACGTACCTTGGTTGCAGGCACATCCCCATTGGGGGGCATGCAGGAGGCAGCTGATCGATGTCTCTCTCTCATCGATGTTTCTGACTCTCTATCCCTCTCCCTTTCTCTCTGTAAAAAATCAATAAAATATATTTTTAAAAAAATTCAACAGCCCTTACCTTTTATTATATTACTAGAGGCCTAGTGCACAAATTCATGCACCAGTGGGGTCCCTCTGCCTGGCCTGCAGGATTGGGACAAAACAGGTTCTCCAACCCCCAAGGTGTCCCAGATTGTAAGAGCGCAGGCCAGGCCAAAGGACCCCACCAGTGCACAACTGGACCCAGGGAGGGACTGCAGGAGGGCTCCAGGGTGTGTCTGGCCCATCTCTCTCAGTTCCAATGGGCTGGACCCCAGCAGCAAGCTAACCTACCAGTCTGAGCATCTGCCCCCTGGTGGTGAGTAAATGTCATAGGGAGCTGTTGAGCAGCCTTAACATATCATTAACATTACACTTTGATTGGTTGGATGGATGACTGGACTCAGCATATTAGGTTTTTATTATATAGGCTTGGTCTCTCTAGCTGTTTCTCCTAGTGTCCCCCAGGAGCACTTGACCTTGACATATTCTTATCAGGGTGTGGAAATTGTACAAATTAGCTTAAGAACCAATGTAGCCTTTGCTTGATATCACAGGGCATTTTCTCTCTTATTTGTTAAAAGTAAATGTGTACATAAGGATATACTATCCTTAATGGTATAACAGCATATCTATTGGGTCTCTGTGATTATATATCTGATCATCTTCAAATATAAGGTCTTTGAATATGAAAGAATTTTTCATTATCTCCCATGGACCTGGTGCTGGGTTAAATAAACTGAAACAACTACTCTGAAAGTTGACAGCACTTAGAGATCTGGGCTGGGATTGAATGGAAGTAATCAGCCTCTTCCTAATCAATGGAAATGGAGGAAACCCACTGTAACGTCTAGTTCCCTTGCTTCTTCAGAATTTTCTGTTACAATTCCTTTCTTCCCTGCTTGATCCTAGGCTTCTGCATTTTCCTAGATGATAGGACCCACTGTTCCACCCACATCTAAGAGACCATATTCAAAATACCACTGATTTTAAAAGTCTTCAATCCCTGCTCATAAAATCTAAGAAGAATTAGAAGTAACTCTTCTATCTTCTTTTTCATTTTACCCTTTACTGGGGAGATGGAAGACCTGCATAGCCCACAAGGGCTCTATGTCACCTTCAGAGGACAATTACCCGCCCTTCTCCCATGAAGCAACATGGTCACTTTTCCAAAAATAAAGGCAGGGATTAGGGTTGACTGTTCCTGGAACAACTGTTCTGGTTTATTAATACATTTTTGTAGTTGCCCAATTTACCCCAGGCCTCGATCTTAATTGCTCCACTATGATCTTAGACATAACTATAACCCCAGGATTCAACTTTCTTTCCACTAAAATGATGGCTTGCAAGTCTCTTTAAGGTTTCCACAGAGATGCTGGTCTGGGGAAGATGCACACAGACATAAAATGGCAATGAAACCTGTACCCAGACTCCCACCTCATAGTGACACAGCAGTGTAGCCAGTGTGAGGCACATACAGACATAGCCTCTCACATACTTACTGGTTTGTTTTGTGGCTGAGAGGTTACCTCAGGCTGAGACTGTTTTCTCTCTCACTCCCTGAAGAAATCCCTCTCCCCCACAAAAAACAAACAAACAAAACAAAAAAACACAGATACTATTGTATTCTATTCTGTGATTTTGGAAAGATGCTATGGATTTTATTTCTCTCACCATTCCTGTCCATAGATTTGATTCCTGGTGGTAAGGAAAAAGCCTTATCAGTCTTCTACTTCAGTGATTAAAAAAAAAACACAACTAAACAAAAACCAATTCTGCCAGACATAAATGTCATCTGTTTGTATTTATGTGGTTTGCTCGCCCAAATGACCTTTCTGCCCAGGTTTAATGATGCCACTTAAAGAGCCATTCACACGTCCCCTCTCCTTTCAGAGCTTTCAAGCTGAAATTGATTTCCTTATTCAACGCCCTTCTCCCCCTTCCTACTCCAACACTGGCTTCTTCCTCCAATCTGATTATATAGAAGTGCTATCACTGGGCCATGAGGTGGGTTGTCTTTTTTTTGGTGGGGGAGTGTTATCGCCATGTCCATTAAGAAAGTAGTGACAGTTCAGCTGCTAACGGATGCCACTTGCTTTGGGCTTGAGAAAGAGAAGCATAAAAATCAGCTCATCAGCCAAGTAGTGCTCTGTGTCCTCGGCTGAGTGAAGGAACAATGCTGCAGGCCAGCAGGGAAGGAGGGGAAAGACTCATTGTGGGGAGGGCTGAAGCTGTGACTGATCATCCTAGCTGTGTTTTTGTTGGGAATCAGAAAATAATACCAGGACTTTGTTCTCTTTTCCCCTCCCATTGAGCTGCCTAATAGCTCCTTTGGCTACATGTTGTAAATTAGAAAGCTTTCACCACCTTGTGTATGCTCACATCCTACACAATCACACATCCTCCACTCTTTCCTGGCCCAGGGCATTAGGCTCAGATTATGAACTGCCTTCCAGAAAAGCTGTGAATTTGATTATTTTTACCTTGACCCCCTCAGGTAGCAATGAGATGTTTGAATAAGGTCAATTGCAATTTTGTTGGTAGAAGATGTTGGAGCAGGTGGGGCTCTTAGGACAGGGAAATGAAATGCCCAAAGCAACTAGAGTAAGGGAGGAGTTTTTAAATGTATGACATTCCACAGCTGTGCGATTTTCCTGTGGTTTTACAAGCCTTGGTATGACCCTGTCCCACTTGGCAAGAGATGGGAGGTGCCAGCCTGTCCCTCTGAGTATTTGTGCTCTTTGATTAGATGAACCATGGACAGGGGGCACAAATTGATGGGGAATAGGATACAACAGATGCTGTATCTCCTGAACTGCTTTAAGCCTCCTGCTGTTTCTTTTCCTTTCCTTTGACTGGTGCTACCTGAGTAAAGCAATCACACTTACTTCCCAGCAGGACCTGTGCCCAGGGCAGAGGCTACAACATTTCCCATCACAGAAAGCAATGTGATGGCAATGGCAGTGGCAGCCTCAAGCACAGAGCCATGACAACTGAAGCATTGCAGCAGGTTTTTGAGTTAGCAAGCCCCAGTCCATTCTCTACCACTACATACACATGGACTCAGCCTGTCTTCTTCAGAAATACATCCTGGGAGGTCAAGAGCAAACCTTCACAATGGACAATTCCTCCTGGAGAAGCAGAGCTCTTGCCTATCCCTCCCAGCAGGAACTGTCTATCAAATTACTTCTTGACCCCTTACCCTGCTTTTCACTATGAGGAAGATTCAGGACTTAATGTTCCTCTTCATTGAGCCCTTTCCTCCCCTCAGCCTATGAGAAGGTTAAGCTATCCATGGTTGCCTGTGCTAAAACCTCAGGATCACATCCTGTCAGTCACCTGAACCTGTCAGTAAAACCCCTTTAGAGAGATCTGATCCTCCCACTCCATTCCTGCTGTCACTGCCTGATTCCAAACCTCCTCATTTGGTTTGCAGAGGTTACTAACTAGTCTTCCTGCCACTAGTCTCTCCCTCCCTTTAGCCATCTTACATTCAACCACTTGAGTTAGCTCTCTGAAGCACAGGTCCTATGCCCAACCTCTACAGGATAAAGACCCTCACCAGAATGTGCTTTAAACTCTTAACTGTCTGGCTCCCTTCCATGAGAGCAGGAACCAGTTTTTTGTTTTCTTGTTTTGTTGTTGTTGTTAATCCTCACCTGAGGATATTTTTTCCATTGATTTTTAGAGAGAGTGGAAGGGAGAGGAAAAGACAGAGAGAGAGAAGCATCCATGTGAGACAGACACATCGACTGGTTGCTTCCCACATGCCCTGACCAGGGCTGAGGATCAAGCCTGCAACCGAGGTACATGCCCTTGACTAGAATAGAACCTGGAATCCTTCAGTCTGTAGGCCAGTGCTCTAACCAGCTAGGACCAGGAACCCGTTTTGTTTGCTGTACACCACGTGCCAAGCATAGGAACACAGGTACATAGTAAATGTTCAAAAAATGTTTGCTGAATAAATAAACGTATCTCATCTCCTACTACTTCCCCTACATAGCCCTGGTGCCTCAGCATCTTGAATTGTTTGCCATTTCCTGAATATGATATACATCTCTGCTTGAAATGTTTCTAACTCATCCCACCCTTGCCCAAAAAACACCTTTTGGGTCTGGCTTAGTAAAGCTATGTGCATTCATCTTCTCCAGAGCAACCAGAGAATCCTGGCTTATCTATAGCTATTACCAGAAAAGCTTACATGTGCCTACAGCTCTGGCCCAAGTGCCAGATTGGAACCTATACTGTGCCCAGACATTTGAGCAATCTAACTTGGGCATTTGGTAATACCCAATCTTGACAGAATGGTGCAGGTTTCTACCCCTCACCAGGTAAAGATCAGGAAAGCATTGGCATCTGGGATTTAGGTCCCTTCCACTCAAACTTCTACTGGTTTAGGGAGAAGGAGTCAGAAACCAAATCAGCCACTATCTCAGATTCCTGGCAGGACACAGTTTAAGTAACCATAAAGAGAGTTGGTGGATTTGTTTACTAGCTTTCCTGCTCAGGGTAAGCTGACAGGCCAAAATATAATTTGAATTCAGAACAACTGATTTCTTCCTCCACTCAGGAGTGTCACCTTCTGGACCAGGTGTGGTGGTCATGCAGCTGAATGTCCCTAATGGACCCCAGTCTCCCCAGAACCCATCCATGGTCCAGTGGAGTCACTGTAAATACTACAGCATGGACCAGCGGGGACAGAAACCTGGAGATCTATACAACCCTGACAGTAGCCCGCAGGTGAGTCTAGGTAAGGGGTGACCAGATTCTTCTCAGGGAGTAATCTTTGTCATTGACCAAACAACCTCTTTTTGAGGAAAAACATAAGACATAGAGAAGAGCATCTTATTTCAAAGTACCTAGGATCTAAGATGGCAGATGGGACACATCCTTGAAAATGCTAAGAGAATACTTAAAATTGTATTTCAAAAGTGGATATTAAAATAATACATACTAATTAGGGACTAAGGGAGCAGTTTGAAAGAGCAACCTGACTTTGGCAGAGTTCACCAAGAGAAGTTTCCTGAGGCAAGTGGATTTAAGCCATGCCATAGAAATAATGTCCAAAGAGTAATGTTTAGTGTTTGTGTGATGTGTGCTCTTTTCTCCTACAGGCCAACACACAAATGAGTAGCAGCCCCGTCACATCTCCTACCCAGTCTCCAGCACCCTCTCCTGTCACCAGCCTCAGCAGTGTCTGCACAGGACTCGGTCCCCTTCCCGTCCTTACACAGTTCCCCCGGCCTGGGGGTCCAGCACAGGGTAAGGGGTCAGATTAGGGCTGACTGCTGTCAGATTTCCCCTTCACATTCCATTCCCAAGTGGGGAGATTGAGAGGGTAGCAATAAACAGGGAGGCAGTGTGGCTGGTCATCCAACTCTGAGAGTCAACTCTCTTTTTTGTTATTGTTGTATTTAATCGTCACCAAAGGATATTTGTATGATTTGAGAGAGAGAAACATCAATATAAGAGAGAAACATCAATTGGCTGCCTCCTGCATGTACCCCAACAGGGATCAAACCCACAACCCTTTGGTGTACAAGACGACACTCCAACCAACCAAGCCACTCGGCCAGGGCAAGCCAACTCTTATTTTAACATGCCTGTTTAGACCAAGGACACTTGCCCCTCTTTATTTTATTTTTTTAATATGTTTTTATTTTCAGAAAGAAAGGAAGAGAGAGATAGAAACACCCATGATGAGAGAGAACCATGGATCGGCTGCCTCTTGCAAGCCCCCCACTGGAGATCAAGCCCACAACACAGGCATGTGCCCTTGAACAGAATTGAACCTGGGACCTTTCAGTTCACAGGCCAACACTCTAGCCACTGAGCCAAACCTGCTAGAGCTTGCCCCTCTTTAAAGGTGCCCCTGTTGATGCCGAAACCAGTTTGGCTCAGTGGATAGAGCGTCAGCCTGCAGACTGAAGGGTCCCAGGTTCGATTCCGGTCAAGGGCATGTACCTTGGTTGTAGGCACATCCCCAGTGGGGGGCATGCAGGAGGTGGCTGATCGATGTCTCTCTCTCATCGGTGTTTCTGACGCTCTATCCCTCTCCCTTTCTCTCTGTGAAAATCAATAAAAATATATTTTTAAAAAAGGAAACATTTAAAATAAATAAATAAAAAATAAGGGTGCCCCTGTTGCCAAAACCGGTTTGGGGTTTGGCTCAGTGAATAGAGCGTCAGCCTTCGGACTGAAAGGTCCCAGGTTCAATTCCAGTCAAGGGCACATACCTTGGTTGCAGGCACATCCCCAGTAGGAGGTGTGCAGGAGGCAGCTGATCGACGTTTCTTTCTCATCGATATTTCTAACTCTCTATCCCTCTCCCTTCCTCTCTGTAAAAAATAAATAAAATATATTTTAAAAATAAAAAAAAATAAAGGTGCCCCTGTTAACTTGCTCCCTGTTAACATATTTAGTAGTTACTACCAAGTAAGGTGACTGTGAGCCAGGTAATAGAAGTTCACTGAACTTTCTTTTTTTAAATATGTTTTTTGTTGATTTTTAGAGAGAGAGAATTATCTATGTGAGAGAGAATCATTGATCAGCTGCCTCCTGCATGCCCCCTACTAGGGATTGAGCCTGTAACCCAGGCATGTGGCCTGACTGGCAATCAAACCTGCAACCTCTTGGTGCATGGGATGAGCCACACTAGCCAGGACTCACTGAATTTTCTAATGAACGAAAGAGTTCAACCCCTCAATACAGAGTCTGAAGCCTGGGAATATGGACTGTGTTAGACACAGCATGGTTTAGAAGAGGGAACGCTGGGTTTGAGTTGAAAGACTTGGCTTCATATTCAAATAAGCAGTTTGTGATGTTGAATATGTTACTTAAACTTGGAACCAGACCTAATCACAAATATGATGGGAATAATCTTATCTGCTTTCTGCCGTGGTTGTCACAAACAGAATAAAAATAAGATGAGAATATAATTTAAAAACTTTAAAGTGCTCTGAAATATATTTACCAACAATAATAGCTAATAATAATAGTGCTTAGTATGTATCAAGCATTGTTGTAAGTGCTTGACATATCTTATATTCATTTAATCTTCCCAACAACACTAATGAAGGGGAAAACATACCCAACATCCCATTTTCAGTAACAGAGCCAGAATCTGAACCTAGGCAGTCTGGCTCCAAGTCTGTACTCTTACACTGTATGCTGACATGAGACAGAAAATTTATCCCTGGATAAGGGGTGGGGAGAATCTATATAAGAAATGAAAAACATGCCCTGGTTTGGCTCAGTGGATAGAGCATCACCCTGTGGACTGAAGGGTTGCAGATTCAATTCCAGTTAAGGGCACATGACTGGGTTGCATACTTGATCCTCCATAAGGGGGCGGGGGTGTGGGGGGGAAAGATGCATGGAGGAGGCAGCCAGTCAATGATTTTTCTCATCACTGATGTTTTTTGTGTGTGTTTTTTTGTTTTTTTGTTTGTTTGTTTGTTTTATTGATTTTTTTACAGAGAGGAAGGGGGAGGGATAGAAAGTCAGAAACATCGATGAGAGAGAGACATCGATCAGCCGCCTCCTGCACGTCCAACACTGGAGATGTGCCCGCAAGCAAGGCACATGCCCCTGACCGGAATCGAACCTGGGACTTCTCAGTCCACAGGCCGACGCTCTATCCCCTGAGCCAAACCGGTCTCGGCATCACTGATGTTTTGATGTTTCTATCTCTCTCCTCTCTTTCTCTTTAAAATCAATACAAATATTTTTAAAAAAAAGGGAATGAAAAACATTCATAAGGGTCTGTAGGTTTCTTCCAGGACCTTTTTTAAAATATTTTTAATTGATTTTTTTTTTTTACAGAGAGAAAGAGAGGAATAGAGAGTTAGAAACATCGATGGGAGAGAAACATCAATCAGCTGCCTCTTGCACATACTGCAGATGTGCCGGCAACCAAGGTATATGCCCTTGACCAGAATCGAACCTGGGACCCTTCAGTCTACAGGCTGATGCTCTCTATTCACTGAGCCAAACCAGTCAGGACCAGGACCTTTTGTCTACAGTAGACAAAACCTTTGAAGGATGATAGAACCTACTAATAGCCCCATTTGTCTGAGATACAGCTAAGACCCAAGTGATTTAGGAAGAGTGACAACTCTTAAATCAGTCATATGGGCACTCCTCTAATAGAAAAATTAGAAACAGTATCTATCCTCAAAGCTCCCTGAAATCTCATAAAAATACCATAAAGTTCAAACTCCCAGAAAACTATCTGTTCTTCCTTCTTAGGTGATGGGCGCTACTCCCTCTTGGGCCAGCCATTACAGTACAATCTGTCTATCTGCCCTCCTTTGCTCCATGGCCAGTCGACTTACACAGTGCACCAGGTGAGGGTGTGCCCCATCAGCCTTAGGACCATCAGACATCCCTTCTCATCCAGGCTCCTATCTCTGAGCCATCCACCTCAACCAGCAGAGTAGACAAGGGAGACAAAACAGAGAGAATGGACAGAGTAGGAGGAGCCCACTCCAGTACTTATTCTTCCCACACCACTCCAGTGTGAAGAATGGGGGTCTCTTTGTTTCTCAGTGGCCACTTGCTGGCCAATCTGACTGCCTGGTGGGATGGGGTCCTCAGGTTTGGGTGCTGCTCCTTAATCTCTCAGACAGACATTGGGATGCAAGGCAATCAATGTTATCTACCCAGGATGAGCATTATCTTTCCATGTTGAAGGGACAGAGTGGATTGAAGCATGGAAACCGGAGTAAGAGACAAGCACTCAAATCTGCCTCCACTGACCTGGGGATGACAGATGTCGGTGAGTGACAGTTTGCTGATTCCTCAAGAGAATGTGCTCACCTCTCCAGGCCTACATTATTAGCCCAGGATGGCTCGGAAAAGCCAGCTTAGGAAAAAGAGTAGAAATTAGAGCCCTTTGTACTAAGAGCAAGGAGAAGCTAGAGGAGTGAAGTATTTTTGTTCTCCTTACCAAACTATTCCAGATCCTGGGAAACTGATAGTAAAAAATGGGAATAACACAATGCTGGGGGTTGTTGAGCCTATTATTAACTAAGAATCTTCTGGAAGTGGTCCTGACTTTACTCTAGGACAGTGGTTGGCAAACTGCGGCTCCCGAGCCATGTTTTGCTGTTCTGTTGACTAATGAGTTTGCTGATCACTGGGATAGGGGTGTAATCACAAAGAACAACAGCCTGTAATTATTGGAATCAAGAGTCTAAGTTAGTGGTCAGCAAACTCATTAGTCAACCGAGTTGCAAACCACGGCTATGAGTAGTCCTATACCCAGTTGAAGAGAAGATTGACAAGAGAATATGGCGGAGTGACTCTCCTCCTGCAGGCCTTCCACACTAGGTATACAGACCTCTCAGGACTTCCTTTTTTTTTTTGGAGCAGTTGGCCAAAAAGGAAAGGAGGGAAACTGACTTTCCTAAGTGATAATAGAGGACTCTTTGGGCCAGCCTCTGATAAGGGATCATATTTCAGGTTAGGTTATTGACTTTGTGAAAGAACATCAACAAAAGCCTTGCTTCCTTCACAATAACAGCTCCATGAGAGAACAGTCTCTTCTTGCCTACCTCTCTGCCCTGAAGAAGTTTCCTAGTTTCTTCTAGTTGCCTTGATCAACGTCAGGATGGTGGGGAATTGGGTTGACTGGAGAAGGAGGAAAGGGCTAAGTGGGAAAGGCTGGGCTTTTGAGGACATTGTATGGCGAATTGGTCCACTGAATACTTCTATGCTGGGTCGCTGTTCAGTCCTTCCTGTTCTAACCTTCTCACAATGTCCTCTTTCCTCCCTTTCCAGTCCTGGGGCGGGTGCTGGAGGTGACAGATCTTCCTGAGGGCATCACTCGTACGGAGGCGGACAAACTCTTCACTCAGCTCGCCATGTCCGGCGCCAAGATCCAGTGGCTCAAGGATGCTCAGGGGCTGCCTGCTGGGGGTGGTGGGGACAGTAGTGGAACTGCTGAGAATGGCCGCCATGCAGACCTTGCTGCCTTGTACACCATCGTGGCTGTGTTTCCCAGCCCCCTGGCTGCCCAAAATGCCTCCCTTCGCCTCAACAACTCTGTGAGTCGCTTCAAACTTCGAGTGGCCAAAAAGAACTATGACCTGAGGATCCTGGAGCGAGCCAGCTCCCAATAAATATGAGGGTTAGGGACTCGCACAGCAGGGGTAGGGGCAAGGTGGATAACTCCCTGGCAGACCATGGACAGAGGAAGAAAGGAAGGCAACAGACACTAAACTGGAGCCTAAGACAGTAGGGATGAAGATAAAAACAGACAGACACACTGGCACTGGACTCTTTACTCCCTGCCATGGGCCCCCTCTTTCCCTGGTTGGCCTCCCTCTGCTATCCCCTCCTTTCCAACCTCTTCTATCATTTTTTATCTCTTCTCCCACCACGAAATGAATTTCTTTCATATTTTTTGGTCAGGTAGAGTTGGGAGGCTTCTACACTCCCCTGTTCTCCTAATTTCCTTACCATCCCAAGCTCCCTTTTCATTTTTGGTCTTTATGAATATATTTATATGGAAAGAATTAAGAAAAATGAAATTGATTTCCCTTTCTTCTCATTTTCCCCATCTTGTCACGCCAAGCCCCACAAAGTTAAAACTTGGGCCTCCCTCTCCCCTCCTCCCCCCCAGAACACTTGTATATTGTTTGTTTGAGGTTCGTGCCGCAGTAACAGACACAGTATTTAATTGCACATACAGATGTTTGCTAGGTATATTCACTGTAAATTTTATTTAATCTGATTTTTTGTTTGTTTGGGGGGTTACTTGGGGGAAGGTTGATTTTGTTTTTAAATATAAAAAAAAAATCTGTCAATTGAATATCAGTCCCTGTTTCTCTTTTGTTGCTCTGGTGTGGGTAGGGGTTGGAGGTCCTGGGTAGGTATAGACAGAGTGGGAGTGATTTGATATGAGTTTGGATGGCCTTTCTAGCATATGAACACATATATTCTTAACACTATTTCCTGTGTCCCAGCCTCCTCCTCACACATAATTCTGATAGGTGGCTGGGTCTCTACTGGGACCTTGGTTCTGAGCTCTCCCAACTCTGCCACTAACTGGTTCATCAGGCATATCACTTCTCAACTCTGCAGCTCTGAGTCCTTATCAGGAGCCTAAGAGACCTGACTGGCTGGATGACCTCTCAGGTTTCTTCCACTCTGTTAATTCTGTGATACTCATTTTTAGGGTCCTTGAGGCTGAGCTGCAGAGGGGTAAGTGAGGTCCAGAGCTGGGTTGAAAGCTGGCCTTTTACCTGTCCATCCAATCTGCTGAAAACTTCAGGGACGGAAGGCTTGGGCCTTTCTTTAATCCTAAAGCCAGTCGATAGGGTTCTTTCTGGCAGGAACAAGTAGATGTTTCTTACAATAAAAGTTAACATCAGTTAAACTTGCATACCAAGACACCAAGTATGCTCAGCCATCCCTGCTATGCAGCTGAAGTCACCTGCCTGCAAGGTGGAGCTTTTCCTCTGAGGCTTCTCAGAGCTAGTCTGTTGTTCAACCTGTCAGACCAAAGTCATTAAAGAGCCCATATAGCCAAAACCGGTTTGGCTCAGTGGATAGAGTGTCAGCCTTCGGACTGATTCCGGTCAAGGGCATGTACATTGGTTGTGGGCACATCCCCAGTAGGAGGTATGCAGGAGGCAGCTGATCGATGTTTCTCTCTCATCGATGTTTCTCTCTATCCCTCTCCTTTCCTCTCTGTAAAAAATCAATAAAATATTTTTTTTTAGAAAAAGAGTCCATATACCCAGAACATCCAGCAGCCCCTTTTCAATCTCGCCCACCCATTAAAGGAGGGGGGAAAATGGAAATGACAAAGAGCATTGCTCTGGAAATCTCTTGGGTCTGGGTAGCAGGGTCTCTAGCTAGGCTCCTCCGAAGCTTGTCTAAGCCAACCTTCAACATAACCCTTTACTTGAACAGATACAAGGGATAAAATGGCACTATATTGTCACCTTCAAATTGCTCTCCTCTGAAATGGCGATATCTCCTTATTCAGCTGTGTCACACAGGGCAGGAGAAGGCTGCGTGCCTGAGATAAGAATGCCTGATAACTCATTGACCCATCAGTTCATACACTGGGGCATCCAAGGAGGGAGATGAAATCGGAATCAAAGTGACTCGGAGTGGGAGGCCTGGCTTCCTACCACCTCCGAAGAGTTTGCAGTTCTCGTGGGGATATTACTTGCAGGTGATAAAAACTCCCTGGGTGGCAGCTATTATATTGCCTTGTTGAGGCCATCTGTATCTGATCATTAGACCCTCACTCCCGCAAAGCCCCTCAGCCTGGCTTTGGAAAATAGTATTCCCTTCGCCCAGAGGGCAAGATTTTAGAGGAATTGGGGGAAGACACCTCTGGGGACAGCTGGAGAAATGGAACAATACCACATGTTCTTCACTCCCTGACAAGATGACAGGAAGGTATCCCTCCAACTTCCCACAGAGAAGAAAGCAATCTAGTCTGGCCTATAGGAGAGCTCTGAAAATTATAATTTTCCTTTCTTCGCCATTTCCCAACCCTTTCCTTTCTAAAGGTTTGAGTTTAAATCTACGCTTGATGGTATAAAAACAC
This sequence comes from Lasiurus cinereus, assembly GCA_011751065.1. NCBI lineage: Eukaryota > Metazoa > Chordata > Mammalia > Chiroptera > Vespertilionidae > Lasiurus > Lasiurus cinereus. The sequence goes on along the minus strand of JAAGEH010000304.1, from coordinate 1,370,157 downwards.
ATGGTGACAAGAAGAATGGCTGGAAGTTCAAGTTTAATTCCTGAAATAGGTCCAGGGAAGATAGAATTGGGGAGAATTTTGGACCTTGGGGAAAGGGGATTGGTTGGAAAAGCTGTTCATAGTCAATCCTTACCTTCAGTCATCTAATATTATCCAAATGAGTATACAGCATGAACACTCTCCCCTCCTGAATTTACCCAGTACTGACCTGCACACCACCGATGAGAAATGGGAACAGCAACTCTGGAAGGTGGGAGGAGTTAGGGTCCAGTCCTGCCCAGGCCTCCCCATATCCAATTTCTCTATGTCAGCTGTGTCGCTCAGCTGTCCACTTCACTCCAACCCTGTCATTCCAGCTCTGACACCGAGGCAAGAGGCTAGGTCTACAAATACCGTCTGGGTGGCTGGTGTGAGTTCAGAGAGTATTGGGGGGGCTTAGCCCCCAAGGAAGAGGACCAGTCTTCCTCCAGTGCTACCATCAAGACTGCAAGGGCTCCCTCTTCCCTCCACAGACTGAATTAACAGGGAATCCCAAACGTGAGTTGCCTCTTCATCCTCTTTCCATTTCCAGGACTGCTCACCCCAGCCTCCCCCATCCGCAGTCTATTCAGCTTCTTCATTTCTCTTCTTGTCTGGGAGTAGTTTAGGTTTTAAGAGTGAAATTATTCTACTCCAGGATAAAGAGCTAGGATTGGAGTGGGGTCAAGTGAAGGGAGTAGTAAGGGAAGGAAAGGCTCATATTACTTTGAAAACTTAAAATAGCGGAGGCCTGAGGCAAGCTGGGAACTAGGCACTAGGCCCCCAGGGCTCAAGAAAGAAGTAGAGAACAAATGCCCCAGCCCATCCCTCCACACGTCAACCTCCTGATAATAGATCTGGAGAGATGTGTGTCATATCTCTACTGCCCATAGATTCCCAGGAGAAATGAAGTACCTGTTGGAAAAGCCCTAAATCAGGCAGTCTTGAGTACTGATTGTATGGGGGCTACAAATTTGGGGGTTGCACCTCAGAGAGATGGATTTTGGTCTGAGGAACTAGTGGGGAAGTTCTTCAGTCTGTTGGGTTTTTCTCTAGATCTCCATGGAATTTTCCTATTCATAAGCTCTGTGAAAAGATTTCTAATCAAATTTCTCCCAAAACCTCCCCTTCAAGGACCACCCTACTATAAAGGGAAAGAAGTAAGGGAGGAAGAATGGCAGCAAGGGATTAGATGTCATAGTTGGGTCCAACCTCTTGCAGGATGACAGAAAAGAAGGTGCTGGAGTCCCCTAAGCCCTCCCCAGCAGAGACTCGGCAAAGTGGGGTGAGTCAGGGCCTCTGACCACTGGGTGTGGGGAACTGGGAAGCCAGTGCAGCACTTGAAGAAAAGTGCTTGAATTGATCTCACTTGTATGCGACTCCTCTATTGTTAGAATGCCTGCCAGCATCTGCAGCCTCAATATCCCCTAATCCTGGGGTGTGCCCCTTGCCCCAAGCTAGTGAGCTTCAGCTTTACCTAGTCTAGAGAGCATGACAATTCTTTTAACATTGGGTTTCCTTCATTCCCTCCTCCCTCCCCCTCAGCTACAGCGGCTGAAGCAGTTATTCAGGAAGGAGTCTGCTGAAACAAAGGAGATGGAGCTTCCCCCAGAGCCCCAGGCTAATGGGGAAGCAGTGGGAGCTGGGGGTGGGCCCATCTACTACATCTATGAGGAAGAGGAGGAAGAAGAGGAGGAGGAGGAGGAGCCACCCCCAGAACCTCCTAAGCTTGTCAATGATAAGCCCCACAAATTCAAAGATCATTTCTTCAAGAAGCCCAAGTTCTGTGATGTCTGTGCCCGGATGATTGTGCGTGAGTCATGAAGGGAAGGAGAAAGCATGTGATGTTGAAGGCAGGGGACTGGGAAAGGGCTTAGGAGAGGAGTACTGGTATAACTGTCAGGCTATGGCAAGATATGGCTTTAAGGAAATACTGTACTTTTAGAGACTGAGAATGTGGGGTTCCACACAGAAAAGGAACTAGAGGCTATAGTAGCAGCGATGATACAAAGGGCAAGGGAAGCAGCAACCTCACCCAAATGTTCTCCCCTTTCCCAAGTCAACAACAAATTTGGGCTTCGCTGTAAGAACTGCAAAACCAACATCCACGAACACTGCCAGTCCTATGTGGAGATGCAGAGATGCTTCGGCAAGATTGTGAGTAGGCTTTGGGGAGAAAGGAAATAGAGAGGGGACATGTTGCCAGCTACACCCCTGCCAGTCTCTCCTCAGGCCACCCCTTCCATTTCCCTGCTTTTTCTTTCTCAGCCAATCTCTTATTTCAAAAAGGAGCACTCATGGGAGAGATGGGGTTCTGGGTCCTGCCTTGCTCTTTCTGATGCTTTCCATCCTACCCTACAGCCCCCTGGTTTTCATCGGGCCTACAGCTCCCCACTCTACAGCAACCAGCAGTACGCTAGTGTCTGTAAGTGACTCACATGGAACCGGAGGGAATGGGCAAGTTTAGAGATGGTTTCAGCACACCTCTAGACTTAGAAAACAAATTTCTGAAACAGAAAGATTCTCCATCCCATGGTTCTCTCTCAACCTAATAGTTTAGCCACCTTGGATGCAGAGTCAATATTCCCCTATTTGATAGCTGAGGGAGACAAGATTTAGCTTGGTCTCCACACAGCCATCAAGAGGCAGAGCCAAGACTGAATCTTCATCAAAAGCTGTGCTCTGCATATGCAAAACCATTTCTAAGTGAACAAGGATTCTCAACTGTACTCATCCTTGTTACAGAAGATTGCCAGCTTAAGACCAGACCCAGAGCTATGGACATCCTGGGCAGATTTATAGTTTAGCAACCCTTAACATTTATGTTGAGGTGAAGCTAAATTCTGTGAGAAGTATGGGTGTAAAAAGAAGGGCCCACTGATACAAGCACACCTGCTTGCACATGCCATTCAGTGGGACAAAAAAAGCCAGCAGTTAAAGGACCACTCTCCTGAGAAGGAGAATGGGAATTCTGAGCATTCCCCAACGCCCAAGCAACTTAGTAAAGTTGACTTTCCAACATCATATAATGAATACTCTGCCTGGAAGGAACGCTGGTAAGTATTTTTCTCCATTACATTACATTTCCAGTGATGTTTTTAGAGCTCTTTATAGATCGATGATCTAGGTATGCCCAGATGACAACTTCCCTGATCCTACACACACACACACACACACACACACACACACACAGGTATATATACTCAATCACACCTCTCCCTTACTTAGAAGGTCTCTCTTTCCTCCAAGCCTTTCCTTGCCTCCCCAGTAATGTCTTCTCTCTTCTCCCATTCCCACCAGCTGCTGCAAATCGTAATGACCCTGTATTTGAAACACTTCGCACTGGGGTGATCATGGCAAACAAAGAACGGAAGAAAGGACAGGCAGATAAGAAAAATGTGAGCACCATACCTCCTACTGACTTTCCTTCCAGAGACTCCATGTCTCCTCTCTGGAAAGCGGAAAAAAGCTAGGATCCCTTTCCCCTAAAATTGCATATAACCCAACAGACATATTTTTTGCATACAATTTTAGAGGGCCTCAAGTTAAGAACTCCTGCGATAGCATGCATTTTCTCCAGGAACTCCCTTGTGAAACTCTCAGATTAATCACTATAACCAACTAAAGGCTAGACCCCAGACCCTGGCATTGCTAGACAATAGAGGCAAGAGCTGTGCTTTTGGATTCAGGGAACAGAATTTGCCTAGTAATTCTAGAGTCATACAAGGGTTCAGGAAGATCATCTTGTCTGACCCATTTATTCTATAGATGAGGTAACCAAGGCACAAAGCTAGTGGCCAAAAGTAGCTTCATTTCTTTTTATAATAGGACTAGAGGGCCCAGTGCACATATTCGTGCACTGTTGGAGTCCCTCAGCCTGTCCTGCACCCTCTCGAAATCCGGGACCCCTGGGGGAATGTCAAACTGCCGGTTTCAATATCCTCCAAGGGATGTAGTAGTGCACAAACCGATAGGCAGCTGAGTAGGAGCCTGAGCCCAGGCCAGGTGCTGCTCCTGCTCATCCTGGCCCCACTGTGCCTGTTGCTACTCAGTAGCGCTGCCATGGAGACAGGACAGGCTCATGCCACAGCAGCTGCACTCACCAATTATAAGCCCAGCATCAAGCGCCCGCCCGTTGCTCAGCTGAGCGGTGCTCCCACTGTGGGAGTGCACTGACCACCAGGGGGCAGCTCCTGCATTGAGCACCTGCCCCCTGGTGGTTAGTGCACATAGCGACAGGTTGTTCTGTTGTTCAGTCATTTGGTCACTTAGGCTTTTATATATATACTAGAGGGCCAGTGCATGAAATTTGTGCCTGGGGGCGTTGTCCCTCAACCCAGCCTGCACTCTCTCCAATCTGGGACCCCTCAAGGGATGTCCGACTGCTTAGGTCCAATCCCAGGCAGTCGGACATCCCTCTCACAATCCAGGACTGCTGGCTCCCAACTGCTCACCTGCCTGCCTTCCTGATTTCCCCTAACCACTTCTGCCTGCCAGCATGATCATCCCCTAACTACTCCCCTGCCTGCCTGATTGATGCCTAACTGCTCCCCTGCCAGCCTGTTTGTCCCTAACTGCCCTCCCCTGCAGGCCTGGTCACCCCTAACTGCCCTCCACTGCTGGCCATCTTGTGGTGGCCATCTTGTGTCCACATGGGGGCAACTATCTTGTGTGTTGGAGTCATGGACAATCTGCATATTACTCTTTTATTAGATAAGACAGAGGCCTGGTGCATGGGTGGGGACAGTTGTTTTTCTCTGAAGGGTGTCCCAGAGCAGGGTAAGGGTTCCCTTGGGGAGTGGGGCAGCATGGGTAAGGGGCCTGTGGTGGTTTTCAGGCTGGCCTCACTCCCCCACAACCCAAGTGGAGGCCCTGGTATCTGGGATTGATTTATCTTCTACAATTGAAACTTTGTAGCCTAGGCCTGCCAGGGTGTGTGGAAAGCTTGACTTCCTCCACCGCTCCCTGTTGTTCCCTGTTCGTTCCCTGTCCACAGGGACAGCCTCCCTCCTGTTCGTTCCCTGGCCACAGCCATCTTGGTTGGGGTTAATTTGCATACTTGCTCCTGATTGGCTGGTGGGCATGACTGGTAGGTGTAGTGGAGTGATGGTTAATTTGCATATTACTCTTTTATTAGATAGGACTAGTAAATTACTAGAGTCATAATGCCATAGATTTGCATTCATTTCAGCAAGGGGTTTGTTAGCATATCCTTATATCTTTCTGGACAATCAGGATGGACTAATGTAAATATGGTTATGGTTAGATGGAATGCTAAAATTGACTGAATGACAGTACCCAAAGGACCCTGGTCCTTTAGGAAGTGTCCAGCTATAGGAAGATTTCTGATGGTTCATAACGTGATTTTGTCTTTGATCCTCACCTATGAAAATTTTTCTCACTGGTGCAAATGAAGACATAAATGATATACCCATCAAGTTTGTGGGAAATATAGAAGGAAAAACATATACTGAATAATATATTCAGAAATCTTATAGAATAGAAAAAGGCCCAGCAGTGATCATTTGAAATTTTGTAAGGAAAAATGTATATGTCTGTTTTTTGATAAAAAACACACAACAACAAATCAACTGCACAAAAACAGAACTAGAGATCTGGCTTCAAAGTAGTTGATAAGGAAGTTGGGTGCAGATTAGGGATTTCTATGGAGGGAGCTATGACTGTAAGGCACTAACAATGTGATTTGGCTGCTTCCAGAAAGGCTAGCACACTCGGGTTCTGTTTTCTTAAGGGAATTATAAAAGCTGTGTTGCCCATTTTTCTCTTATACACTGAAGTATTTTTAAGGACAGACATTATAGTAAAGGACGTAGAATTGGGATCTTGGGGAATGATTTGTAGGGACTGAGAATAATTAGAGAGAAAAAAAAGGCAGGAAGGACATATGCTGACATGTCCTCAGATCTTTGAAGGGATTATTGGTTCTATATTCCTCCAGAAGGCAAATCAGGCCAATGACTAATAGTTACAGGGAGTCTGGCATAGATTTAATATGGGGAAATGTCCTATAAATAAATTGCATGGGCTTATTTTCTAAGGTAGTGAGTTCCCTGTCATTAGCTGCATTCAAGCACAATGTGGGTGGCCCACCTGCCAGGATGTTTCAGAGAAAGTCTCTGCATTAGGCAGGTGATTGAATAGATATTTTCTCTAAGGCTACTTCCAACCCTTTGATCCTATTATTCTCTGTCCTGACTGGAGAGCCAGGACAAGCATGGGTTCCCAAGACATCATCTTCCTAACTCTGGTGTACCCTCCAGCCTCTAGCAGCCATGATGGAAGAGGAGCCAGAGTCAGCCAGACCAGAGGGAGGCAAAGCGCAGAACGGTGAGTGACACCCACCTCCATCCACAGAGATGGAGGAGGTCAGGGGCTCAGCAGTGGTCCAGGGAAAGGACAGTAAGGGGTACGCCAGGTTTGGAGAGAAAGGAGGCCCCACAGCAGAAGGGTAAGAGGATGAGGAATACCCTCCAGGAACCAGAGACAATTTGTTGGTGTTTCTCATCCCAGGAAACCCTGAAGGGGATAAGAAGGCTGAAAAGAAGACACCGGATGACAAAGTGAGATCCTTTCTCCCTGCATGGAGTCCAGTCCTTTTCCCAACCCAGTCTGACACCACTCTGGACCTCAGAAGAGCTCAGACTGCCCCTCGGGTTCCCATTACCCTTAACCAGCCTTCTCCACTACCTTACACACACACTACTAATGCATTCCTCATAGTTCAGGGACCTGGGAGAGAGTTGGAATGGAGGGTGTCTGAAGAATGCTCCTGCCTTGAACTTCTGCCCCTCAGTGTGGGACAGAGGAGCCCTGAGACTCATCCCCCGCCCCCTTTACCCACAGCACAAGCAGCCTGGCTTCCAACAGTCTCATTACTTTGTGGCTCTCTATCGGTTCAAAGCCCTGGAGAAGGACGACCTGGATTTCCCGTGAGAGGCCTTAAGATTGGGGTGGGGGTATACTGGATGTGGAGAGGGGAGAGCCCAGCTCCCTCTGGGAAAATAAAGGGGGAAGAGATACTCAGGGCTTGGAGCTTATCAAGGCTGGACCTGGGTACAGCCAAGGGACTGGATACTAAGGCCCCTAAATCTCAGAGGCCCCTCCCTTTCCCTGCCAGGCCTGGAGAGAAGATCACAGTCATTGATGACTCCAATGAGGAGTGGTGGCGGGTAAGAGAAATGTGACTGAGGGTAGGGTGGGACATGGGTTGAGTTTAAAAGGCTGATTCTCCCTACCATCTCCTCTAGGGGAAAATAGGGGAGAAAGTCGGATTTTTCCCTCCAAACTTCATCATTCGGGTCCGGTCTGGAGAACGTGTACACCGGGTTACAAGATCCTTCGTGGGGAATCGCGAAATAGGACAGATCACCCTCAAGAAGGACCAGGTTAAAAAAAAAAAAAAAAAGACCAGGTGCCCCAACCCCACCCCAGGCCGGGCGACTCCTCTGCAAACTACACTCCATTAATGAAACAAGGAAAGGCCTCCGTCACTCCGGACTCCCCTGCTCTCCTTACTACTGTTTTCCCTTGATTTTTCTCCTCCCTAATCCTTTAATCCTAGATCGTGGTGCAGAAAGGAGATGAAGCTGGCGGCTACGTCAAGGTCTACACTGGCCGCAAGGTGGGGCTGTTCCCCACCGACTTCCTGGAGGAGATTTAGGTGGGCGGGCAGGCGCCCGCTGGCGGCAGAGACCCAGGCCCGGTTCCGGGCAGGCCCAGGGGAAGCTGCAGAAGAAATGGAGTGAAAGCGGCTCCTGAGTAAGGGAGGAGCGGGAAGGCCCGCCAGAGCGAGACGGGGCTCCTGGGCAGGGACCGGTTCCCGCCCTCCTCCCTCGGCTATGCCGTCGGATACTGCTGGTGCCTGGAACAAACAGCCTTTGGGAGCTGGAAAAAGAATGCGTTTCCACTAGGAGACGCCCTGGGTGGCGGGGGTGGGTGGGAGGCGAACTGTTGAATGTTGTGAATTTATTAAAGTTTTGACAAAAGTTAGGAAAGTTTGTTTTTTAACTTGGGGCCAAGGAGGGAGAGGGCCTACGAAGTGGTGGAAACTCCTCCCCAGCAGTCACGTTTGGCGACCATCGGGTAACCTGAAACCCACCGGGGCTGAGGCCGCGGGGAGGTGGGGAGACAAGTGAGTCCGCTAGGTGAGGCCTCCGCAGTCGGTAAAGAAAAGAGAGCCGGCTGGGGTCACCGCCCCGCGCCGCTGGGGCCGGGAACAGGACCTGGTTGCAGGGCAGTCCCTCTAGCTGTTGGCGAAACCTGGCTCAGTGCCGAGCTGGGCCGCCAGGGGGCGATGCAAGATCTCGGTTGGAGAGCGAGAGATGGGGGCCGAGGTGGTGGGGAGGGAAGAGAACCAGAGACAAGGAGCCCGAGACCCTGGGCTTGGGAGGGGGTGGGGTGCGTGCCGTCTCCATGGCAACACTGCCTCAAGTCCTCCGGGAACCCAGCGAGCAAGGCCCGGGGGCTTAACCCCTCCCGCGCGGCCCCCGCCCCAGCCCTGACAGGTACCGAGTGAGAGGGCGCTGGGCAGACAGCTAAAGGGCTCGCGCGGAGATCCACCCCGCGGCGCGCCGTATGCAAATGTTTTCATTTGCATATGTAGACATGCAAATAGACCGGCCTTGGTCAGGGTGGCAGGTGGCAGGGAGCGGGAAGGTGTAGGGAAGGGAGCTGAAGGAGGAGTTCAGGGACCTGGGAGTGGACCAGTGAGAGGCAGCCCGGGGGGGTCGCCGGAGTGGAGTCTGCGGAGGGTCTTGAGCTTGATGGCGGATGGGGGGAGGGTCAGCGTGGCCAGCCAGGAGATCCTCTTCTCCCGCCCGCTGTCTGCCAGGCCTGAGGTTGGCACCGCCTAGCAAGGTTGGCAGCGGGAGCCCAGGCACCATCTGCTGCTGGCGGGAAAGGGGGGGGGGGAGGACAGAGGCTCAGCTGGGCTGGGGAAAAGGAGGGCCCGGGACCGGCCTGCCCCCCTTCCTTCCAGAAGGCTGAGGTGTGGTGGGGGTAGGGAAACACACCAGAGGACTCATTGCAGAACCGGGTTCTGTCTCGGTTCCTTTGCTCTTGACTGTACTGGATTCCTTGGGGGGGGCGGGGCCATAAAGGAAGACTCAGGTAGCACCCCTTTCATCTCGCTTGGGCTGGAATAGCAGTAGACCAGAGGCCTTTCCCCCCCCCACACACACACACCCAAGTCAAGCCTTTTGCCCCATCCCTCCTCGGGTGGGATCTGCCTACCACGAATGGGGGTGGGTGGGGGACAACTGGGACTTGGGTGCTATCTCTTCACCAAGCAGTCTGAGGGGCTCAAAACCAGAGCCCCTGAGATCCTTGAGTGGGGCCCCCCACAATGCTGAAGCAAAACCAATTTACTGGCTCATTGGGCGGCGATGCTGGTGTGGGGGTACTGAGACAGAGAGAGCGGCTGTTCCCCCCCCCCATACACTCGGGGGGCACCCCCCTTCCCCGCCTCGCAGAGCCGGCAGCTGTCCCTAATTAGAACGGCGGTTTAATTGGATTTATCAGCAGTTAATAGGAAATTAAGCAAAGGGCCCGAGAGAGGGAGGGCAGAAGGAGCGGGAAGGCCGGCTGCGCGGAGCTGGAAGAACGGGTGCTGGGGTGCCAAGGCGGGGACACAAGGTCCAGCATCGTGATTGAGCCCCATGGTCATGCCCCGACCCCCGACCCCCGACCCCGGTACTTGCCCGCTGGTGTAGCCCTGGCCCGCTGGCAAAGAGCTGTCTCAGGAGAGGGAGTCGGGAACAACAGAGACCCTGCGGGGGCCCCAAACCCTCTACTCCTGCCAGCGGCCACCTGGGTGATGGATAATGCTGCCTTACACCGCAAAGGTCATAAGTCTGGGCCAAGGAGCCACTGAATCAAAAACAGACCCAGACCGGAGGGGAGCGGTTATTAGGGTCCAAGATACAACCCACACCCTACTCTTCCTCGTGCGCACCAACTCAGAGCAAAGACAGCGCCCCTTGACGTCAGAAAATCGGGCAGCGCAGGGAATGAGGGGTACGGACTGAACCTCTCTCCCACGCCCTGCCTCCTGGCTGCATTGAGGATCCTGGGAGGCTTCCTGTGCAGCCAATGTCCCTCTGTGGCTCCTGCTCCTGCTGTTCTCCCCAACAGCTGGGGGTGGGAATAGCTGGGTTGGCTGAGGCCAGAGTGGCCTAGCGTCTGCACCGCCTGCCCTGAGGGCCAAGGGAGAAAGCTTGCAGGCAGGCAAACAGGGTGCAGTCAATAGCCCCAGACGCCTCCTGTCAGCAGGCTCTCCTGCCATCAGGACCTCGTTACACACCCGGCCAGAATAGCAAGGCGTTCCAGCAGGGACTCCCGCGACCTCTCCACCACCCTCCTCCATCCCAGGGCACTGCTCCTGCATAGGTGTGGGTGCCAACCTCTGAATGTATGGGGGGCTCTGTGCCCTTGGCAATTATGGGTGTCTGTGTCCCTGGTGTGTAGTGTGTGTGTGTGTGTGTGTGTGCTCCAAAGTGTGTGAGATGAGTGTGTGCATTGATGTGTGCCCCTGTACCCTGAATACGCATCTGTCTTGTCACCCCCGCACACACACTTCTCTTATTTTTGTCAGTCTAAGCCCCTGGGTATGTAGGTGTGCACATGTGCTTTGGCGTGTCTGTGCATTTTTCACGCCTGGGTGTGCCCGCTGTAGGCATTTCCGTGGGTCTCTGTGCCCCCCACCCCACCCCCGCGGGGACTGTGTCTGTGTGAGAATCAGGAAGAGCCTCTAGCGCGTGTGTGTTGCTCTGGCATCTACACTTGCAGGTGTGTGTGTGCCTCTGTGACAGTGCGTGGGCGTGTGCCTGGGTGTGAACCGCTCGGCGGCGCGTAGCCGAAAGACAGGGTGACGCAGGCGCGCTCCGTGTCTGTGTGGCTGCGCGCCCGGCTGCCTCCCCACCCCGCCCCCTCCGCGCCGACGCCTAGTCCTCTCCTCTCCGGGCGGGCTCAGCTCCGCCGTCCGCATCATCTCCATCCATTATTGAAGAAACAGCCGCGTCCGCTCCAATCACATCAACAGCCCCCGCCCCCCCCCGGTCCCGCTCGCCCCGCAGCCCCTCTGGGTGCCGGGGGAGGGAAAGCCGAGGCGCGGCGGGGGCGGCAGCAGGAGCGGGCGCATGACCCGGTGCCCCGGGCCGGGCCAGGCGCCGGGACGCCGGGGTCCCCGGCGGGAGGGTGCTTTGCATAAACAGATGGCGCGGGCGTCTTTGTCTCGCTCCCTCGCTCCCTCGCCGGCTCTTCGGGCGGCTCCTGGCTCCTCCGCTGTGTAGCTGATGCAATCACGACCATCTCAGAGCCTCGGGACCCGGAGCCCTTCATGGCGGCGGCGAGGTCAGGGGCCTCGGGCTCCCGAGCAGATGCTGGGCACTGTGTCTTCCCTCCAGGGCTCCTTCCCCTGCTCCCCCCCACCAGCCCCCAACCCCCCGCTGCAGAGGGAGGACGGAGCCCGTGCCGAGGTGACGGGCATGTGGAGGTGACCGGAAAGGGGACCCCATCAGTGCCCCGAGGTGTCCCCAGGCTGCCCCGTAAGACTGCTGCAGCCCCCACCGCGCGGGAGCAGCAAGCCGGAGACTAGGACTCCAACTAGTGAATGGGAGGGAAAGACAGAGCTGAAGAGCGACAGAGAGGCATGCGTGACGAGAGACACCGCGAGGCAGGGAGATGCGGAGGGAAGCGGAGACGGCAGAGAGACAGAGAAACAGCTGCAGAGGGACAAAGCCAGGTAGAGGGCTGCAGGGGGAGCGACAGGCAGCCAGAGCGATGAGGAACAGACACACACAGGCAGGCACAGAGACACCGAGACAGACAGGACCCCGAAGACAGTGGGACAGGCAAACTAGGGGCCGCCGGGGGCAGTCCCCGGACAGAGGCGGAGCTCCCCGCCCCCGCCCCCGCCTCTGGGACGGCTCAGCTTCACGAGAGGGCTCCTCCTGAACCTGGGGTGCCCGAGGCTGGCGAGGTGGGAGCTTCCGTGTCTCCCCTCCGCATCCTCCACCCCGCCCCCTGCGGAACCCACCGCCTGGGGGTGGGGGGAGCGGCAGGAGCGGCGGGCGGGGCGTGCACCGCACTCGAGGAGCTGACTTACCTGCCGAAAAGCGGGGAGGGCGCAAGCCCGACGCGGCCCGACAGGGGGCGTCCGAGGCATCTCCCCCGAGAGCTCAGAAGCAGCTCGGCCTCCAGGGGGCGCGCGCGCCCACGGCCCCTGAAGTGGGCACCGGGCGCCGAATCCAGCTTGTTGGAACCTTCGGCCGAGCCGTCTGCGCGCCGAGAGCGTCCCGCGCGGTTTGGCGTTTGGAGCCCAGTCGCGGCGGGACCCCGGCCTGGCCCTGGCCGCGCCTAACCCACTGCTAATGACGCCTGCGGCCCCTCGGCCGCTGGGCCCGTTTGGCCTGCCTCCGTTTGGTGGGGCAGGGCGGGGAGGTGGGGGAAGCTGGGATCGATCGGGAACCAAACGGGTCAGTGTTGGGCCCTGGAGATCCTGATCCAGAGACAGGGCTGGGCTTAGGAGTGGAGTCACAGAGAAGGTGCCGAGGAGATTGGCACCGAAGCAGGTGACGGGTCCGGGGGCCCCGGGGAGTCCCGGTCAAAACCAAGAGCGTGAGAGGTTGGGAGCGTGGCCGGGGCGCGGCTGGGGGAGGGCGGCGGGGCGGGGCGCGCGGGAAAGGACCCCGGAGGCGGGCCATGGCCCGAGAATCCAAGGGGCGCGGTGCAGGGGTCAGAGGTCCCGCCGGCTTCCTGGCGCAGCAGCTGTGCCCCATAGAGCCAGCTGTGCAGCCCAGCTCTGGCCCCTGGGGCTCGAGCTCTGGGACTGATTGTCCAACCGGACAGCCTGGGGACACCTCAAGGCGCTGACTGGGCTCCCTGTCCGGTCACCTCCACAGGCCCGTCAATCAGAGCCTGGAAGGCTGGGGTGCCCGGGTGACAGACACCCCACTCCCTGGCCAGGTGGAGAGCGGGTGCGCAGGGCGGGGGGCGCTGAGCCGCTCTAGGCTCTGACATCCCCTCAGCCAGTCCCCCTTCCCCGCCCCCACTCGCGAGTCTCGGTCTCTTTGTGCCGCTGTGTCTCTGACACTTTATCTCATTATCCGCCGGAGGGAGGCTCTAGCCTGGGACCCTGCAGCCTCATTACAGCCGCACTTGTCAAGGCACGGGACAGGGGAAGTCCCAGCTCCAGGGAAAGGAAGGAAGCCCCCGGAAGGGGCCCCTCCTTCCTGCACCCGAGGTCCCCAGAGGTGGGTGCACAGGTCACCCTTGTCCCAGCCGCCACTGGGCTGTGGAGGGAGGTGGGGGGCTGGAGGCATCCGGCTGAGCAGGGGGAGGCAGGGAGGGAAGGGGAAGGTGGAGGTTAGCGGGAGTGGGAGAGGTAGTTATGGGGGGCTCCGGGGTCCCTGGAACCCCAGTTCCCCAAAGATGGTGAGTGAGGCTTCTCGCCCTGACCGCATAGCACGGGGGCAATCCATGGCCCCCCTGCACTTCTGTGGGTGTGTCTTGTTCTCTTTCCTCCTCCAACATCGTGTCTGTCTTTCCTGAACTGCTCTTCTCACCCCCTTCTCCTCTGTCGCAGCCAGAGGCAGAGAGTGGCCTCCTTGGACAGCTGCCCCTTCCCCTCACCCTTCCCCAGGGAGGCCGACACGCTCGTTTTTCAAGCCCCCAAACTTCCACCGCTGACTTACTGTCCTGGGCCCCGACGGACGGAAGATACCTCAGCTCCCCTGGCCTCCAGGCACCGCTCCAGGCCAACCGGAACTCAGCTGGGAGGACCACCCAGAACTAGAGGGCTGGGCAGCTTCGGCTCTTCTGTTGGACTGCCTGCTCCCCCCCCCACCGCTCCTCCCCTAACACTGTGGTGGGGACAGGACCAGGGCCTCCAGGACCTGCTGCTGCTGGAGGCTCTAGAGAAGTGATTCCCCTCCTTCCCTCTCGGGGCACACGTGCACTAATGAGTAAAATTCCGCAGCACACCAATGAGTGTGTGTGTGTGTGTGTGTGTGTGTATATATATATATATATATCCAAATAGGTGTGACTTTCTTCATTCACACCAGATGGCTATTGTTGTGTTGGCTGTTGTCGTGTGTTTATTGGACAATCTGAGGGGAAAGAGGTCAACAGCCAGGCCCTGCATGTTGTAGAGACAAGCAGCACAGCCGGCGGAGGCTCCGGGTGGACACGGCGCTTCGCTGGCCCTCCTGGCGCCCCTGCGAGCACTGCACACTGGAGGGGCACTCTTCTGGCGGTCTGTCTGTCTGCCTGTCCCAAGGAGTCCCTGATGCCCCCTCTGCTGGAGCCCCGCTCAGTCAGAGCCTGGGCCAAAGCCTGAAGGCCTCTCCCTAGGACCCACCCAAAGCCCAAGTAGGACGGTGTCCTGTGGCCAGGAGGCGGCCTCAGAGGAGAGCGTGGGGGCACAGAAACCCCTCAGCTCCCCAACAGTTCCTGCCTCCGAGCCTGGAACTGGGAAGAGGCAGAATGGGGAGGGTGGGGTAAGCTGGCTGCGGCAGGCCCGGCTGGGCTGGGCTGGGCTGACCCCTCCCCAGTGGGGGCGGGACCCCAGGAGCAGCGAGGGAGCCCAGCCCCGAGGAGGACCAGACACCGGAGAGGCAGGCGAGATGGCGGGAACCAGTCTTGGGGCCCGCTTGTACCGGCAGATCAAGAGGCATCCCGCGGTGAGTAGGGTCCCCCGAGGCACAGACTCTAACGCCCAACTTTTCGCTGCCCCAGCGCTCCCCAGTACCCCAGTGCCCTCTTGCCTGCCCCCCCCCCGTGCTGTAACCTCCTCCAAGGTGTCACTGTCCCTGCAATGTGCCCCCTCCCTGCGTCCCTTGAACCCCCTGGGGAAGGCCCGCCGTGGGGGGAGGGAGACGGGGCGCAGCTGTGGTGCACGAGGTGCCAGGTCCCCTCTCCCAGGCGGGAGGGAGCACGGCCCCAGGCGGGTGGGGGTCACCTGGCAGGAAAGCGTGTAAAGGGCGACGGGAAGCTAAGGGGAGAGGGGTACGGGGAGAGGGGTGCGGGGAGGAGGGTGCGGAGAGGGGGGTGCGGGAAGGGGGAGGGGGTGCGGGGAGGGGGGTGCGGGGAGGGGAGTGCGGGAAGGTGGGTGCGGGGAGGGGGAGGGGGCTGACTCCGACAGTGTCCTCCACCCCCCGCAGCTCATCCCCATGATCGGCTTCATCGGCCTGGGCATGGGCAGCGCTGCGCTCTACCTGCTGCGGCTCGCCCTGCGCAGCCCCGACGTCTGGTAAAGGCCGGGCGGGACCCTGGCCACGGGGGTCCTGGGCGGGCAAGATGGGGCCGGGAAGGGCGCCCCTCAGGAATGGTGGGACTTGGGGGGCCTGGCAGGGACCCCCTGCCCCGCCCCCGCCCCCAGCATGCCCGGGCTGGAGCCTCCTCCCCCGGCCCACCCGACCGCACTCTCCTCTCTGGCTCCCGACTTGCCCCGGCTGCCATGGCAACGCTGCTCGGCGCCGCAGGCGGCCTATGGGTACCTCCGTCTCCCTGCGGGGCCGGGGATGTGGCCAGGCAGCCAGCGTCTGGGGTGCAATAGGGGCCGGGGCGACCGAGGCTCCACTGTCCCCCCAGGCAGAGGGGTGGGGGCCTCTGAGCCCATGGGACGGACAGCCCCTGTGGTCAGAGCGGGGACACATAGCGGGGCGGCCAGGCGGCCAGGGGGCCGGACCGGGCTGGGGGTCAGCCCTCCGCTCTGACGGTGGCCACAGCCTCTGGTCTCCTCAGCAGCCGCTAACGCCCCCCCCGTCAGCCTTTGGGAAACGCCCCCCCACACACACACACAGGGCTGGGGTGGGGCCGGAGGGGGGGCTGGTGTTACCTTGGGCTCCAGAGCCCCAGTTCCCACAGAGAAACCCCGCCTTGCCCCCCCGCCCCCCTCCGCAGCTGGGACCGAAAGAACAACCCGGAGCCCTGGAACCGCCTGAGCCCCAACGACCAGTACAAGGTGCCTGCCCCCCCATTTCCTGTCCCCGGGAAGACCCTGGGCGCCCCCCCCTCCCTAAAGGGAGGCCTGGGCACTCAGGGCACCCCCTTCCACAGTTCCTTGCAGTTTCCACGGATTATAAGAAGCTGAAGAAGGACCGGCCAGACTTCTGAGCCTGGCTGGGCCCCCCACCTCCCGTCAGCTCCTCCCCCCCGCGCTCAGCCCTCGCCTCCCGCCTCCCGGGCGCCCAGCTCCTGGGTGCGCAGGCCTGGTTCCCACGCCTGAGGGGAGGCGGCCCCACCCCCCCTTCCCTCGCTCCCTGCGGCGGAAGCACCCCTGACCCTCAGCCTGAGTCCCACGCAGGGGGGTGGGGTGGAGAGTTAGGAGGTGGGGCCCCCAGTGGGTCGACTCCAAAGGCCCAAGGGGGCCCCTCGGCTGGGCTACAGGGCCTCACAGGGTGTGGCGCAGGCTACGTGAGGAGCGTGGCAGGCGTGAGCCAGAGCCAGCAGGGGCCTCCGGTGCCAGGCGACGTGGCAGGCCCCACGTTTGCCCGCGCTGGGCGCCCTCCCAGGCAGGCGCTGCTCTAGCTCGACTGGGCTCGCGGCCTGCGCCCAGCCTGCGCCGGAGGCACCTCTGCGCCCAGGGAGGGGCAGAGTGCTGTTTCCTGCGACTCAGGAGCCCCCCCCCACCCCCTCCAGCCTCGCACCTGGGCCTCCCCCTGCCATCCCACCCCTCCCCGCTCCCCTCTGTCCCCTGGGATCAAACAGAAGCAGCCATGGGCAAAATACAATTTCATTTAACAAATTGAATTTGCTGCGCCTGCTAATCACGTCTGGTGTCGGCTCTGATCAGAGACAGAGAGAGGAGGCTGCAGCCCCCCGGGTCCTTGCGGTGATTGTGGGAGGGAGTCCAGGAACAACACACGGAGGGAGACAAATCGCCGCCTGCCCAGGGGACCGCTCCCGCAGCAATAGAAGCTTGGCTCAGGTGAGCGTTTATTAGCTAAGAACAGAAAGGAGGGTGTCCGTCCACCCACCCCTTCCTCTGGCTCAGGAGGGTGACCCCCTGTCCCCAAGAAAGGACAGGGAGGCCGTAACACTGAGATAACGGGACGCTCAGGGCAGAGAGGTGCGCCCTCCCCCACCCCCGCCCCGGCTTCCTTCTAAGTTTTCTTACAAAAAGGAATTTCAGCTACAAATTCTGGGAAGGGAACTACATTTGGCTCTTCCCCTAAGTGAGAGGCCTTCTCTCCAGCAGCAAAAAAACTGGAGGATGGGTGACCCCTCCACTGGTTCGGCTGAGGGAAGGAGAGTCATTTCAGTCTCTGAGCCTCATCTCCTCGGTCCGTCAGTGCTCATCAAAGCCAGGCATGGGGAAAGCCCTGGCAAACTGCTCCACCCGCTGCCTGAGGTCAGCCAGCCGCTGTCTTGTCTCTGGGTCATTGAGCAGGAAGGATTTGAAGTCCTGTAGTTTGGCTGGCGAGGGGTGAGGAGACGTGGTCAGAGCTTTAGGGAAGGTGTGAGGTCACGGGAGAGGGCAGACAGGGAGTGTAAAGGGACTGGCAGGGGCTGGGGTAGGGGTCAGCCTACTCACTGGTCTTGCTCTTCACATCCAAGCCAATCTTGACCCCTTCATCTATAAATGCCACAACTTTCCGGAAGTCATCCTCACGAAACTGGCGAGAGGTCAAGGCTGGTGCCCCTGAGAGAGAGGCAGGAGATTAGCATGGCCCACGCCCCCCTGGCAGCCACCCTTGCCCGCTGGACCCCTGGGTCTCACCAAGCCGAAGGCCCCCTGGTGTGATGGCACTTCGGTCTCCAGGACAGGTGTTCTTGTTGGCTGTGATGGATACAAGCTCCAGCACCCGCTCAGCCCGAGCCCCATCCAGGCCCTTGGGCCGCAGGTCCACCAGCACTAGGTGGTTTTCGGTGCCACCTAAGGAGGGAAGCGTAAACACAGAACGGTGAGTCATCCTGGGCCTTTGCCTGAGGCTACAGAGGCTCTCACCCAACCTCCTGGCTCACCAGACACCAGCGAATAGCCTCGATCCAGCAGGGCATCAGCCATGGCCCGAGCATTCTTCAGAACCTGCAGCGAGTACTCCCGGAACATGGGGCTGCAAGCCTGGAGATGAGACAGCAGCCGCTGGGACCTCAAGTCCTGCCCCTTCTACTCCTCTGCCTCCTGCATAGTTGTGACTTGTCTTGAGGCCTCCCTTCCTGGCCCCTCCCTTCCAGCAGCTCCATCTTCAGGTAGCAAGAAGCAGGGTCAGAGCCTCCAGATGCCCACCACCCCACAAGGGTAGGCTCCCCAACCTGCTTTAGGGCCACGGCTACTGCAGCAATGGCATGGTTGTGGGGGCCCCCCTGCAGGGACGGGAATACAGCAAAGTTGATTCGGTCCTCAAACGTATAAGGAATCTCCCGGCCAGTCTTGGGGTCCACAGACTGCACCCCCTT
Source organism: Lasiurus cinereus (assembly GCA_011751065.1). Classification (NCBI taxonomy): domain Eukaryota; kingdom Metazoa; phylum Chordata; class Mammalia; order Chiroptera; family Vespertilionidae; genus Lasiurus; species Lasiurus cinereus. The sequence continues at coordinate 1,351,716 of JAAGEH010000304.1, read as the reverse complement.
CCGGTAGAAGATGAGTCCTGACCTGTGTGGGAAGAGAGTGGTCAGAATCTAAGCTGAAAAAAAAAGGGGGGGGGCAAGAGATGGGGAGAGCAGAGGAAACCGGCTGACCCGTGCCCCGAGGGCTTCTCAGGCCACCTCAGGTGTGCTGGGTGTGCTTGGCTCCGGGGGTGGAGGGGAACAGAACTTCCTCCCACCTCCCACCCTCAGGAACTGCCACATGGGCAAGAAAAGGAGAATCCTCAGACTGGGTAGAACTCTTTAGGTGGAATGCGTTCCTCTATGATCCACCAACAATGCCCTGGAAATCCGGCAGGAAGACAGGGAAAGGCAGGGCCTGACCTGGCCCCTCGCAGGGTCTTGTGCGTGGTAGTGGTGACAACATCCGCATGCTTGAAAGGCGAGGGGATCACCTTGGCAGCCACCAGGCCACTGATGTGGGCCATGTCCGCCAGCAGGTGTGCCTTCACCTCATCACACACCTGGGCAGGGACAGAAAGAGGCCTCAGTCTGGGGAGGGTCCGGACAGGCCTGCCCAAGGCTGCCCCTCCTCCAAAACCTCCCCACCACCCGTGGGCAGCGGCAGGTACCCCAGTCCTCTGCCTACCTCCCTCATGCGGGCGTAGTCAATGAGGCGAGCATAGGCACTGGTACCAGCGATGATGAGCCGTGGCCGGAAAAGTCGAGCAGTTACTGCCAGCAGGTCATAGTCAATGAGGCCAGTTTGGGGCTGGACAGACAGACAAAAGGCTCAAGTCCTTAAAAAGAAGCAGTGCCGCTCACTTTCCTCTTTGACCTTAAAGGCTGCTCAGGGCTTCAGCCCCTGGCTTTCCCAGGAGAGGTTCCTAGGCCTTGAGCAGCTCCCTCCCCAGACCCTAGAGCACTCACTCACATTCAGTTTATAGGGCATAGACTCAAAGAAGATGGATGTGGCTGAGATCCGCTTGACATCAGACATATAGCCATGGGTGAGACTGGGAGGGGAGGAGAGGAAGTAAGAAGGCTTCTAAGTGGAATAAGACCCACTCCTTTCCTGCCCTGCTCCAAAGGCCTCGTCTCTGGAACACCACTCCTAGCATGCACCAGGCTCCTTGCTCTGCCCACTCTGTGCGGGGCACTGGTTACTGGACTCTTAGGTGGAATGAGTTCCTCTCTGACCCACCAACAATGAATGGCAGGGAGAGGCCTGTTGCCTCCGCATGGCATATGGCGATAACTAACTCCTCTCATCACCGTAAGCCCAGTGAGCCTATCAGCCACCCACCCCCTCCATACTCACTGGCCACCGTCGGGCAGGTCCAGCCCCATGATTCGGTCGTGAGGCTGTAGAAGGGCTGTGTAGGCAGCCAGATTGGCTGGGGACCCCGAATAAGGCTGGACATTGACTCCCCACTGAGCTGGATCCAGGTCAAAGGCCTCCAGAGCCCGGCGCTGACACAGGCGCTCAATTTCATCCACTACCTCTGCTCCCCCATAATACCTGCCATGGGAGGGGGAGGCGTATCAGGGCAGAGAGAAAGGGTTCCACCATCCGCCTCCAAGTAGCAAAGGAGCGGGAAGGCTACTCCTCTGAACACACTGGGAGAGTGCAGGCGGGTGTCCCCGCCGGGAGCACCATCCGGGGGCTGCCCTCCAGCCCTCTCTGGTGTCCAGCCCTCACCTCTTGCCAGGATAACCCTCCGAGTACTTGTTGTTCAGACAGGACCCCAGGGCCTCCAGGGCAGCTCGGCTGCAGAAGTTCTGGGGTGAGGAGTGGGGGCAATGTCAGAAGGTACAGAGCCCCTTTGGAGAGACTCCCACAGTCCACCCTGTCAGAGCCCAGGCTGCAAGGAGCTGAGCTCTACAGAAAGCTCTGTTCATTCAGGGTTCCTTGTCCAGCTTGGGGCATGGCTAAAGGCAGCATCCTCAGAAACCTAGCTGCCAGGACAGGTGTCCCCAGCAAGCCCACCTGTCCACGCCTACCTGTGCTTCCAGGTTTCCCTTTTCTCTTGAGAGGGGGAAGGGACCAGATTGACGGTAGGGGCCCCGGAAGGCTCTGGGAGCTCTCTAATGCCCCCATCCCATAACCCAGACTGCCTCTGCCTCTGCTCCAGAGGACAGTGAGAAGAGAGAGAGGTAAGGCCCAGCAGGAAGGCCCTGAGTCTGAAAGGGAGATTTGGAGAAATAGCAGTAAGTTGACCCGTGACTTCCTGTACCCATGGTGGCCCAAGCTGTGGCCCCCCTCCCCAGACCCCACCTCTGAGGCAATGAGTTCCAGGCCCCGACACTGCCTGTCCTTCTCCCTCTGCAGCAGCTCCCACATCTCAGGGTCACTGTCTGACAGACTCTCCTGGCCTGTCCAGCCCCTGGTTGCTTCTCCAGCCTGGGTCTGGGCTGCTTCACTGTGCTGGCACCGCCTGGCCATCCTGACCAGCTGACCATGTCTCCGCAGAGGCTGGGGGAGGAAAAGCCAGGGTCAAATAAAAGGGTTCAGAGAGTCTCCCAACAACCATCAGCTACGCCTATTAGGCCCTCTGGTTCCAAACCCAAGAGCCAGCTGTCCAGCCGGCCTCTTCCAGTTTTCACTGCCCCCGGCCCTCAAAAGCCAGTTCTTGAGCCAAGGCTGAGATCAATGTCCAGGGGGTGGTTCTGATTCCGTCCATTCACCTCGCCTCAGAATCTCCCTCCATGTAGACCCGTGAACTACTCTGGAAAGCCAGAGGACAAAGTTTGTGTTCTAGAAGCTAGAGGTTCCAGAACCTCTCCACTCACTGGAACAAAAGGGTCTTCCCTGTAGGGGCTCCATAAACTGATATCCCAGTCAGGGGGGAGGAGACCAAGTTGCAAGGGATTCAGAGAACAGGCTCACCATAGTTAGAGGTGATTTTCAGAACATTGGAGGGAGCCATCCAGTGTTCTGGAAACCAGGGTGGATTTTTAGCAGTCCCAGGGGGAGAGTGGTGGGAGTGGGGTGGAGGGGTGGGGTGATGGCCAGGAAGCCAAAAACCACACTCAGTCCTCTGCCGGGCTCCCTTCCACCTCCTTCCAGCCCGCACAGCCGCAGGACCCCTGATGCAAGCAGTCGGTCTCGGTTGCATCATCTGCGCGGCTCACAGCTTGCGGGGAAGACAGCTAGCTTGTCCAGGCTGGGAATCCCGCTGTTCGCCAGCACGGGAGCCTCGGGCAACCGTTACAGTTCCCTCCCCAACTTCCACGTAAAACGGATGGTCACATGGCCCTGGGGCTTCTGATCACCGGAATGGAGAGGAGCCCCCAGGACACCCCGCGTGCACCCGAGGGCCTCGGGGATTCCCTGGTTGCGCGTCCGCTCTCGGGAGGACCCAGACCATGTGCGTGGAAAAGCCAGGAGAGTCCCACAGTTTGTGAATGGACATTACGGTAGGAGCGGAACTTTCTTTCAACTAATCACCCAGACTCCGGAGCCCCATTCTTACCCGAGCGGCCCAGAGCAAAGAGAAAGACAGCATCGCAACCCGAAGTCTCAGGAAGTCAAGCCACCAACTCTAGCTTGGAGAAGCAAGGGGGTCCGAAAAGACTGAGCCGAGAGCGCATGCGTGAGAACAGCGGCTCTAGAAGCCACAGGATTAAGGGTAGAGGCCTACGCATGCGTGAGGCGACTCCTTTATGGTCTTCTGGGAATTGTAGTTTTTCCACCTTTCTTCCGCTTTCTTTCCCATCTGTAGCCCCAGGGTCAGAGGCTCCTCCAGTCAGAAAGAAAAGAGACCTACTGCCGCAACTTCTCATTGTCCTAGATATCTTCAGGTGCTCCCCCACCCCCACTGTCGTCCAGACAACAACCATTTATTTATTGGATGCCTACTGAATACCTAGTATTATTAGCTCCCTGGGAAATACAAAGACTCCTATACAGCTGGAGAGCCGTGGTGCACTGGAAGTCTCCTGGTTCGGAAGGGTGAGAGGCAAACTCGAGTTCCAGCTCTGGGACTCACTAGCAAATTAGCCTATCTGGCCTCAGTTTCCTCGCTTGTAAATCAATAACAAAATAACATGTGGTGGGGATTAAGTGAGACTTTGTATGTACACATGCTCTAGAATGGATTGTCCTCCCTTCCTCCTCTGACTTACTAACCTGCCTCCTCCTTCTCCTGGGATATCCTGGAGCTGAGTGAGATGCCCCTTCTTGTCCTTGTACATGTTGGATTTTGTTAACTGTTAACCTCTTGCCTTCCAGGCAGTCAGTGAGCTCCCTTTGTTTCCCTGGGGCTATAGATACTTGGAACAGAAAGGGATCTTGCTTGTAGCCTGAGTTCCTCTGACCTCATCCTTTGTGGGGAGGGACTCATTGACCTTTCCAGGAGTAGGTTCCCAAACGTGGGCATCAGAATTAATTGGGGAATCTGATATAAATATGAGTGTGGAGCCTTTCCTCAGAGGTTCTAATTCAATGGATCTTCAAGAAGAGTGGACATTTGCCCACTCACACTGACACACAATGAAACCTCACCTCCTGATTCTAATAAGCAGTGATTTTGAGAACCATTGCCTCACATTGCAATATTACACATTCATTCATTCAACATACATATTGAGTTTCTACTCTGTGCCAGGCATGCCATAGCCCTGGAGGTATAAGAATAGATTACTGATTGCTGGGACATCAAGAAGTGAAAAAAAAAAAATGCAACAAGTGCAATTCCAGGCAGGGGCATCTCACACTGCTCCCACAAGTCCAGATGTCTGAAGAAAAGAGGGGGAGGGGAAGGAGGAGAGGATGACCTTGACAGAAAGGGGAGGACAATCCATCACAAAGCAAGTTCATATGCAAAATCGCATACTATTTTATTATTGCTTTACAAATGAGGAAACTAAGGCTCAGATGGGTTAACTTGTTAATTCCAACCATTCTCACTAGATTCTCATACCAGGCTTGAGAAGACCCCCCTACCCCCCGCATGCTTAGCTCTAGCTCCACCTCATTCCCTCCCACTCCTCTCCAAGTGTTCTCATGTCTTTCCAGCAATAAGCCTGTGATAGGAGTCCACGGTTTTTCTACTTCCTCCAGTCTCTGACCCAGAACCACTTCCCACCTCTCTGCTCCTTTAGGCACCTACCCATCCATTCACCCATCCATCAGATAGTTATTTTTTCCCTTACCGACTTTTCACTCCCAGGAATGCCTTTGACTCAGTTTCCCACTGGAGCCAGTGGGCAGTCCCCTGGAGAACACTGGACCCAAGAATAAAGGCAAAGGAAGGCTGAAGAGGAGGAGCCATTCTGTGCTGCATCTTGTCTGTACCCCCTCCTAGTCCCCTTCTGGGGTCCCGAGGGGAGGGGGTGATGGCTGAGCTTGAGAACTGCTAATGAAGCCGCAGCCAATTAACGGCCAGGCCAGGGTAGGGGGCGGATAAAATTAGCAGCCACGGCTGCCAGTGGGAGCTGAAGGCTGGAGCTGGAGTCGGGGGCGGAGAAGGTGGGCAGCTGGCTGAAGGGGGCCTTGTTTGCTGGCGGCTTGCAGAGGTAACGAAGCCCACTCTCCCCCTCGTCTCAGGCTCAGGCTTCACTCCCTCTCTCCCTCATCCGTCTGCAAACTCAGCGCCCACGAAATTAGGAAGGAAAAGGAAGATCGATGACTCCAGATGCTGTAAACACCGTTCCCCTTCCCCCCACCTGCCGCCTCCCACCAGCCCCACGAAGCTTAGCAGGTTGTCAGCGCTCTGCTTACGAAGTCCCAGCATCTCCTTGAATGGGAATTCAAGGCCTTTATACCTCCTCCCCCCAAATGGTCCCAAAGGGCTCACTGGGCGTCCCCTCTCAGGTTCACTCCCCGTCCTGTCTGCTGCAGTCTCACTCTGCCCACCTCCAGGAGGAAAATCCCCGTCCTCATCTCTGTGTGATCTGGTTGTGGATGACCTCCAAGGCACTAGCGCCATCAATATTTGCCTCAGTTTCCCACAAGCCACGGGGTAGAGGGGGGGCGAGGGGGCCTGGCCCGGTCCCTGCCACACATTAAAATCCACACACACCCTGTCCCTACAAAGATCTCACAGAAACTCGTGTTGGATTTCACTTTATTTTGTTTTGGAGTAGAAAAAATATCACCGAGAGGAAGCAGCTGGAAAGGGGCAGGTGGAGCAGGACTGCAGGGACGGGAGGGAGGCAGGCAGAGGGCAGGGCCCAGGCGTCTGCTTGCACTACCCTCATTAGGGTGTCGAAGAAAGAGGAACAGGCCGAGGGCAGGCAGGAGGGGCGGGGGTGGGCCGAGGCTTACACACGAACATCGTTACAGTCTTTTACACGGGGACAGGGTGGAGCAGAAGGACAAGAGCCTGGGGGTGAGAAAGGCAGAGGGTGGGACAAGGGTGCCAGGCTAGGCATGATTACAGCTGAGGGCAAAGGGGGTGTCCAGCCCAGCGACCCAATGTGCACACAGGGGACGCCGGGACCGCCTTTTCTGGGGCTGCGCTCTTGTTCCTTCACTTTGGGGTGCAGCTGAGGGGGCCTCAAAGGCACTCCCCGTCAGGAAAAGGGGACCCACGCCAGCAAGTAGTCCCCAGGAGGGCTGTTCCTCTGGCCCCCAGAATGGAAGGGGGAACGGGGGGGCCACAGGAGTTGCGGGTCACTGGGAGGAGTCTCACGTAGGAGGGAGGCTGGGATCTGGCGGGAAGCTCAGGGCCGGGGGGCGAGGGCGGGGCGCACTACCCGAAGTAGGGGTGCTCGCTCTGGAAGTTGTAGTCTGGGCACACCTTCTGCACCAGTTTATAGTCAAAGCTGAGGAAGGAGACGAAGATGCAGATGACTTTAAAGGGCTTGGCGCAGAGCCAGGCGGCCTGGCTCTGCGTGTGCTCGGTGAAGCACACCTGCGAGGGGTCGTACAGGCACGGGCGGTGCTTGCGCGCGCGGTTCGTCTTCTCATACTCCACGTGGCAGTTGAAAGCGCGGGACTCCTTGGCCCCCGGCACGCCCAGCGCTCCCCCGAGGGGGCCCGCCAAAGCAGCGCCCCCGAGGCTGCCTCCCAGCCCCGCCCCGGCAGCAGCTAATCCCAAAGGGGGCCCCAGGCCCGGGAGGACCCCCTCCAAGGCCAGCGCCGACTGCAGGGGGTGCGGGGCGGGGCCGGGCAGCCAGACGCCCCCGAACTCGACGCGCTTGGAGGGCGGCACGATGCTGACGCTGAGGTTGCCCAGGCTGGACGAGTTGTGGCGGAAGTACACGCTGAAGGTCCCGTTCACGTGGTCCACGATCTTGCCCGTCACCAGCAGCGAGAACTTGAGGGTGTGCACCCGGAAGTAGAAGTCCCCCCAGCCGAAGATCTTCTTGGCGCGGGCCGCTTTGATGGACGGCTTTCTCTTGGTGCGCGGCCCCGGGAGCTCCGCCGCCGCCGCCGCCCCCCCGGCCCGGGCCAGGGCCGCGGTGTGGTTAGCGGGCCAGGCCCAGCTCCAGGCGCGGGCGGGGCCCAGGCCGGCCGAAGACTGCGGCGCCTGGAGCTGCTGGACCGGGGCGCCCCCTCCGGCCGCCGCCGCTGCGGGGCGCAGCTCCATGTACGGCGGCCTCCCGGACTCCGGCATCTGGGCCCTGACGGTCTGCGGGCCAAAACAGAGGAAGAGAAGGAGATGCTGGGGTTGCCCCTGGCCACCCTCTTACCCCCTGGCCACCCAACCGGGGCCGTCCCCACGCCAGCCCCTCTCCAGAGCCACGCGGGGACCACATGGAGCCCAGCGGCCGCGCGCGCAGGAGTGCCTCCGGGGAGTGGGCGCTGGAGTGGATCTGCAGCCCTCTCCAGCGGTGTGGTCCTGGCCAAATCACCTCACCCATCCAGGCCTCAGTCCCTACATCTGAGATGGGGCTGAGCGTCCTTATGTTCTTCCAGATCTCCCAGGCGCCGGGAAAAGCCCAAGCCAGTGTGGGGTTGGATATGGGGACTCCTCCGTCTCCTCCTGCCCAGCCGGGAGCCTGGTTGGTTCAGAGCAGCGATTTTCAACCTTCTTCATCTCATGGCGCCCATAAACTAATGACCAACATTCTGCAGCACACCAAAAATAGTATTTTGGCCAATCTGACCCCCCAAAAAAGTAGGTATATTTTTTTATTCATCCATCCCGGGTACTATTGTTGTGTTGGCCATTGTCATTTTTTAACTTGACAATCTAAGGGAAAAGAGGAGGTCAAAGCTTCTGACTGCATAGTCAAGTATTGCATGTTTTAACATCTCTCACGGCACACCAGAGAGCAGCGGCGGCACAGCGGTTGGAAATAGCTGGTTCAGAGTAATGAGCCAGGGAGGAGCTGGACTCAGGCAAGTGAGGCCATGACCATTGTCAACATCCTGCATCAAGAAAGCGATGAAGCCCTGGCGGAGTTGGCTCCGGATAGAGCGGCTGGCGGTCTGTGGACCGAAGGGTCCCCAGTATGATTCCAATCAAGGGCACATGCCCAGTTGGGGCTCCATCCCCAGTGGGAGGACATGCAGGAGGCAAGCCAATCAATGATTCTCTCATCACTGATGTTTCTATCTCTCTCTCCCTCTTACTTCCTCTCTGAAATCAATAAAAATATACATATTAAAAAAAAAAAAGAAGTGAAGACCTCCAGATGCCTCTGTGAAGACTAAGGCCCCACCCCGCCTCATCCTCTACTCTGTCGTAGGGAGGAGCATGGGAAACCAGCAGAGCTAGGGAGAGCAGTGGGGAGTCAGTAAGGCGGGTGGGCTACTCGGGGCTTCTCCCCGCCTCAAGCGCTCTGCTCAGTGGAGGAGGCTGGAGGCCGCTCAGTGGAAGAGGCTGGAGGCCGACTGGGACTGGTGGTGCTTCCCGGGGCTCGCTGGAGCGGCAGGAGGAGCCGCCCTGGCCCACCCCCAGCCGTCTCCTTGTGTCTCAGGTGGCAGCGATCTGGGAGACAGCGAGGGCTCCAGTACAAGATAGATCGAGAGGCGGGAGCGGTGGGGCCAGGCCTGGGCCATCAATTATCTGGTGGGGGGGGGCAGGGGTGGCCAGGAGCGAAGGAGACAGTCGGTCAGAGCGAGAGGAAGAAATATGGAGATGCCGCTCCAGCCTGGGGAGTGGGAGGGAGAGGAGCTGTGCTTGTCAGAGTGTGTCAGTCAGACTGTGCCGGCTTTGGCTGTTAGGGTGGCCCCTACTGGGTGTGGGTTCAGACTGGGGAGGGAGCACTGCATGTGTCAGTCTGATGTGGTTGTGTTTCTGTTAGCCTAGGATGGTTGTATTTCGTGCCTGTCTACCTGGAGTGATGCCTGTGTCTGCGCCTGTGTGTGTGTGTGTGTGTGTGTGTGTGTGTAGCTATGGTGATGGTGTGTGTCTGCCTAGGGTGGCTGTGCATGGTGGTTATGTGTGTGCTCTGGTGACTCTGTGTGTGTGTGTGTGTGTGTGTGTGTGTGTGTCTGCCTGCTTGTGGTGGCTGAATGTTTGTTGTGTCAGTCTGTGGCAGCTCTGTAAGTGTGCCTGGGTTGTAGGTGTGCCTGGGTTGTAAGTGTGCCTGGGTTGTATGTGTGCCTGGTGGGCGGTGTGTATTAGTCTGAGCAAGGCGGAGGCTGTGTGTCACTTTGTGGTAGGTGCATCTGTGTGACCTGGGCTGGCTATGGGTGATCTCTGGGTGTGTCACTTGTCCTGTGTGAGTTCCTATCATCCTGTGTCCATGTGTCAAGCTTCTCCTGGAGGGTGTGTGTCAGTGCATCCACAATGATGGGACACGTGCTCTTGCTGATTCCCCGGGGGCGCATGAGTGAGTTGTATATTGGTGGCCCCTGCTGACTGGGCTTGGGAAGGGTAAAGAGACCTGACAGCATGGGCATCTCCTCTGTTTGTATACACACCCAGGTGTATACACTAGGTCTCCACAGGGAACAGGAACGGAACGGCAGTCAGGCTGCTGGGCTGGAATCTCCACCGCCTGGTCCCCATCCCCGCAGCACTGCGATCCTGGGTTATTAATGCGGCTGCCGCCACCCGATCGTCATACATATTTATCGC
>JAAGEH010000304.1:1313157-1326781 GCA_011751065.1 Lasiurus cinereus | reverse complement strand
CGGGGGCTCGAGCTCCGAGCCGAACCGGGTCCCGCCGGGCCCAGCGCGGCCCGCCCCGCCCCCTCGGTGCCGGGCCGAGGCGGGGCCCGGGGCCAGCTCGGGGCCGGGGCGAGGTGCGGCGGGCGGGGCCCCGCGGCCGGCGCGCGGCGCTGACGGGGATGGATGGGCGCCCCGCGGCTCATTCGGCCGGGAGATGAGAATCATTGATCACGGACGGAAACCCCATCACGTCTGTCAATAGGGCTGACAAACGGCGCCCGCCGCCCGCCCCTCCCGCCCCGGGCGCCTCCACGGGCTCAGGGTTCCTCGGCGAGGCCGGCCGTTCACCTTTGCCCCCCACCCCCCCCCCCCCCGGAACCCCGGCCCCCCCGGCGACCCTGCGTGGGGGTTGGGCAGAAAGCCCCCCGCGGCGCCGCCTGGCCTGGCCTGTCGGTGTCCTCTCTGCTCCCTTCCTTCTCCCGGCCCCAGCTCCCCCCCTCAGCTCCTCTCCCCCCATCCCGTCCCCTTCCTGGGCTCTGGGCTCTGTCCTTGTCCTCAGCCCTGTCTCCGTCCCTGTCCTCTTGGCTGTTTCTTCACCAGCTCCCTCCTCCTCCCAGTCTCTCTCTCTCTCTCTCTCTCTCTCTCTCTCTCTCTCTCTCTCTCTGTCCCCAGCCGGTCTTCAGCTGTCAGCTGTTGCTATGCACTGATGCTGTGGCTGAGGTTGTGGTGTGACCCACACCTAGACAGCCAGGGAGAGGGACAAGCCAACAGATAGGAACAAACAGAGAGAGGGACAAGGAGAGAGACAGAGACAAGCCAAGAGACAGGGAGGCGCATACCCTGAGACACCAACACCCGCACCCAGCCCTGCACACAGAGGCAGGCCCCGCCACAGAGGTGGGCACCGGCCAGAGGCCAGCCACGCGAGAGGACAGGGACACACAGCTGGACACAGCTGGTTTACACGCACTCAGGAGCGGGCACAGACAGAGACACACGCACAGCTGCACCAGGAGACAAGTGCACCCACCAGGTCTTCAAGGAGCCTGCCCTGCTTCCTTGCCTGGACAGAGAGGCAAGCACCTAGACAGAGTCGGACACACAGGCAGGGGTACGCTGGCACGGCCAGTCCAGAAGACAAGCCCCGGCGTGTACAAGCAGATAGATATAGGGATGTGAGGCACTCACACAAAAGATCAGGGAGGCTGCGGAGATGGGGCAGGCAGGCAGGCCGCCGGCCAGCCAGGGGCAGGAGTCTGGGTGCCAGTGGAGCAGAGAGAAGAAGGGGGCAGGAGTGGCCAGGCCAGAGGCTCCAAGGCTCCAACCAGAATCCCCAGGCCCGGCCTCAAGCCCAGGGGTGTGGCAACACTATGGCCTTGGATGCCCAGGACAGATGCCCATCACTAGGTTCTTGATCTTCTGAAGCCCAGACCCACCCCATCTATCCTCCTTCTGCTACAATCTCAGGTCATCCCCTTCCCCCTCCACACACACACACACACACACACACACCACTCCCTTCCTTCCTTCTCCGGGTCTTTGCCTGTCCCTGTATTTCTCCATCTCTGTACCTCGCCTCTCATTCTGTCTATATCGCCCCTGCCCCTGCCTCTCTTCCTCCTGCTAGACCCTCTCCTTGCTGTTCCTGGGGGGGGGGGGCAGAGAGGGTGCTGACTGGAGGGGGGTGCCTTCCAAGCCGCAGCTGGGAGCCCCTCTCGCTTTGCCCAGGATCTTGAGGCGACAGGCAGAGAATCAGTGGCTCCCCGGGGGCGCCAGATGTACGGCTGGCAGAGGGAGAGAGTGAGGGGGTGGGGCTGGTGGTGATGTGGTGGGGGAGCAGGCGGGGCGCAGGGGGAGCAGGGGGAGGGAGAGGGGCCGCTGGCGGAGGGTGGAGGGGGTGTGGCAGAATAGCTCCAGGGAAGAAAGGGAGAGGCAGGGCTGGGGTCCGCACGCAGGTGCATAATTAGTGTGTTGGGGAGGGGGCGGTGCTGGGCTTCAGGATGAGCAGCGCTGCAGGAGCGCACGCGCCACCTGCTGGACAGATGGGTGCACAAGCCTCCCTCTCAAAGACCAAGGACGCCCCTTCTTCTCAGCAGGATCCTCTGCCCTTGGGCCCTTTGGGGAGACGGGGCAGTGGAAGGTATCAGCGGTGGCTTGGAGGCCGAAACAGGAGGTGAAATATCAGAGTCAAGAAGGAAGGGGAATGAAAGGCAGTGCTCCCCCTTTGGGAGTTGGGTAAGGGGTCTCTTTGCAGCCACCCTAAACTCCTATTTCCTGTTGAGGGGAGAGTGGGGCTCAGTGTAAAGCTGTGTGACCTGCAAGAGGTCCCCTTCTCAGGCCAGGGGTTGAAGTGGACCGGGATCCTTTGATTGTAGCTGTCCTTCCCCGTCGGCCCTGGGATGTCTAAACTGATTGATAAACCAGGTCTGTTGGTGGCCCACGGGGCCTGGCAAACTGGTTTCCTCTGCTCTCCTTCACTCCAGGCCCCCCTTCTCCTGAAGCCAGGGTTCTACTCTTGGCATCTGATTAATTGGTCTCCATGACATGTGAGATGGTAGCGCTTTAAGAACAATTTCAGGCAGAGAGCTGAATGGGACCACCCTGAAGGACTAGAATCCCCTCACAAACCTAGTGTGTTCATTTCTCACGGTGGGGGATCATTTGGGTAGGGGTGGCGGTGGTGTCCCATAAAAGTGATAATGCAGAGAAACAGATCTTGGAGTGAGTATCCCGGAGACAAGGGAAACAGGATCCAGAGAGGTGAAGCCACCTGCTCAAGGTCACACACAGGGAGAAGCAGATCTTTCCTGTCAAGTCCAGTGTCACCCCTTCTCCTGCCACTGCGCCCGTGGAGGAGGGGAAAGGGCACTCAGTCGCTCGAGCCTGCCTCCAGCATGGCACAGAGCAGGCCTCCCTCTGGTGGCTGAAGCCAGAAAGCACAGCCCAGCTCCCAGAATCTCACACTCATAGGTAGACACAAGTGGCTTTTTTTTCTTTTTTTTCTTCTTCTTTTTTTTTCTTTTTTTTTTTTACAATTTTATTTATAACAATATCTGTTATTTAGTTGTAAAGGAATTCAGCAAAAATTATTAAAACGTTCCTGTCCCCAAAACGGGGCTGCCCGCTTGCCCTTCCTCGATGTGCCCCACCTCCTCCCCAGGGGAGGGGAGTCTGGGGGACTGTTTACCAATGTCTCCAGCCCCGGGAGCCATGTGAGGGCCCTGGAGATGGGGTACCTGTCTGGGAGGGGTACTGAGCGTGGCCATCTCAAGGTTGCCCCTAGAATGGGGACTGGGGCATGGGATGGACGCCCCAAGAACTAAAAACTCCATCCTTTCCTTCCTACCTCAGCCAGAGCCAAATCCTCCAGACAGGGACAGCGAGGACTCTCCGCCCCAGAATCAGCCCTCAGGGAGCCGGGAGGGTAAAGGGGGGCTACAGGGAGAGCCCTGACCAAGTGTCTTGACCAGGAAGGGGAGGCAGCACCACCAGCTCTCCCAGTGGAGGTGCGTTCTGGTGGGAAGATGGGAGTTGGGGGTCCCTTATACCTGTAAGCCAAAGGAGCCCCCAGAGCCCTCCATGTCCCCCCTCCCTGAAGGCAGCATTGGGGGGGGGGTGCTGAGGAGTGGGCAGGAAGGAGAAGAATGAAAAGAGATAATACTGTGCTCGCTCGCTTGCTCACTCACATATAAAAAGTAATTCCTTCATTTTTACATTTATACATCCCGGCAGGCCGGGGAGGGCTGTCTGGGCAGGAGGGGGCTGACGGAAGGACTTCTCTGGCAGGGGCAGGTGGCGCTCTGGGGGAAGTCCGACGGGGCAGGGGCCAGGCCTACGCCAAAGGGTCCCCTATCTCATCCTCAGGGCCCCGGCCCAGGAGTTCTCTCTTCTCATCCGTGCTGGCCAAGGAGTGGCGGCTGCCGTGACCACCCATGTAGAGTGTGGCGTACACGGGGTTGGTGAAGTTGGTGGGCTGTAAGGTGACAGAGGGTTCAGGTGGGACTCAGAGGCTGGGCTCGATGGCCTTGGTCTCCCCACCACCCCCCAACACACCCCTAGTCACCCCGTCCACAGCCTCTTCTCCCTGCCCAGGAAGCCCACCTTGTCAGGGTCCAGGGCAAAGTCAGCATCCAGCAGGCCTCCTACGTCATCAGGCTCCCCGCCTTCGTACATCTTATAGGTGGGGTTCCCAATCTCCACGTTCATGGCCCCGTTGGTCATCCGCTGGTGCTGGAAGCCCTTGGCCCTGGGGAGAGACAGAGCACAGGGGACAGGGGTTCTAGAGGTGCAAGGCCAGGGTGGTAACGGCTAGAACTTCCCAGAGTCCCCCTCACTCACCCCCGGACGCGCCGCTTGTACCAGAATACCACTCCAGCTACCAGGAGCAGCAGCAGCAGCAACAGCAGAGGGATCAGGATGGAGGCCATATCTAGAGGGGAGGAGAGGGGGGACAGTCCAAAAGGCGCCGGAAGCAAGCCGCCCCCCGCCCAGTTCCAGGTTCCGGCAGCCGTGCCTCCCCACGCCCGGCCACTCACGTCCAGACTGCTGCTGGCTGACCACTTGCTCTTCACACCGGGGTCCTGCCATGTGGGGTGGGCACCTGCAGACAGGAGGGCAGAGATGAGCAGGCACAACTTGGAGCCGTGGCTGCCAGGGAGATGGAGGAGGGCCACGGGATCCTGATGGTCCCACTGAGATTTGGGGAAGGGGGTGAGTTAGGCCTCAGGGAGGCTCAGGCCCAACTCACTGGCACTCAGGCATCATTTTGCTATTCATGGTGCAGGAACTGCCGTTGCTGCAGTGGCCAGCACAGGTCAGACAGCTGGGGGCCACCCGGCCATCCGAGCAGCTGCAAGAAGAAGTGAGATGCTGGGCCGGACTGGTGGAGGGGTGTCTGAACGGCTGGGACAGGGCAGGGTAGGGCTGGGAGAGGGTGTCTGAGAGGCTGGGGCAGGGCAGGGGTGGGAGAGGGTGTCTGAGCGGCTGGGGCAGGGGCAGGGCTGGTAGAGGGTGTCTGAGCAGCTGGGGCAGGGGCAGGGCTGGGAGAGGGTGTCTGAGCAGCTGGGGCAGGGGCAGGGGCAGGGCTGGTAGAGGGTGTCTGAGCGGCTGGGGCAGGGGCAAGGGCAGGGGCAGGGCTGGTAGAGGGTGTCTGAGCAGCTGGGGCAGGGGCAGGGCTGGGAGAGGGTGTCTGAGCAGCTGGGGCAGGGGCAGGGCTGGTAGAGGGTGTCTGAGCGGCTGGGGCAGGGGCAGGGGCAGGGCTGGTAGAGGGTGTCTGAACAGCTGGGGCAGGGGCAGGGCAGGGCTGGGAGGAGCAGATGAGGCACAGAGCTGGGACAGGGCAGGGTGTAGCCAGGCACTCACTTGCAGGTGACGTCCCCACTCTGCTTGTTGACCATGCAGGCTCCATCGAGGCAGCGGCTGCACTTATTCACCTCACACCTGGGCCCCTCGAAGTAGGCGGTGCAGCGGCACTGCCGGGAGCCGTCTGCGGCCATTTGGCACGTGCCGAAGTTCTCGCAGTAGCCAGAGCACTGTCCTGTGGGTCGGTGGGGGGACAGGAGCTGCCTGAAACCCCACCCTCACGAAGGTCTTCCATAGTGTGTCTGTGGGAGGAGCTGGACGCCCCAGGTCTGGGTGATCCCCACCTCATAGGCCCCAGGGTACAAGGACATCCTTGCGCTTCCTGACAGGCACTGCTTTTGCATGCCTAATCCTGATGCCAGGGGCTCACTTGCTCAGAGGAAGTGCCCGCACCCCCCAGGGAGCACCAGCCACCTGGCCTGGCTGCGCTACGAATGGCCTTCCTCCCTGGAACTCAGGCCCGTGGCTCCCGTCCCAGCTCCAGGCCCCCCGCTCTCCTGCCCGTCCCCGGGGCCCAGGGCTGGCTAACTCACGGTATTGGCAGCGGTCACCCAGGAAGCCAGGCAGGCATCGGCACTGGGGCTGGTTGCCCTGGTTGACCGTGCAGGTGCTGTTGTTGGCGCAGTAGCCCGCACACACCTGCTGGGTGCACTTGGGGCCTGTGAAGCCCGTGGGGCAGCGGCACGTGGGCACGCCTGTGGAGAGGACGTGTGAGTGGGACCGTGGCCCACCGACTCCCCAGCCCCACCACCAAGGAGCAGGCCTGCGAGGCTCCGGGCGGGAGGCAGACAGCAGGACAGGAGGTGGGCGGGAGGCAAGAAGGTGGGACGGGGCTGGGGCTGTGCCGGAGGCGGGCAGAGGGCTGGGGGGCTCGGGCCGAGGGGCTGGGAGCAGTCCCCCTGGGAAAACGGAGGGCGTACCGGAGGGGGAGGCCGCACAGGTGCCCCCGTTTTGGCAGTGCTCCCAGCACTGGTCCAGCTCGCACTTGTCACCCGTGTAGCGGGGCTGGCAGCGGCACTTGGGCTGCCTCCGGGCATTGAGGAAGCAGCTGCCTCCGTTGAAGCACTGCAGGTTACAGGTCCCTGGCCGAGGAGCTGCGGGGAGGATCGCAGACAGCCCGGGAGGGCGGAACTCAGGGGCTGCGGGGAGGAGGGTCCTCGGCAGGGGCAGGGCAGGGCAGGGAGGGGCGAGCCTACCATCCGGCGGGGGCGTTGGCGAGGGCACAGCCACACAGGTGCCGTTGTCCAGGCGCTTCCCGTTGGGGCAGGTGCAGACAGGCCCGCTGGGGCTCAGCAGGCAGAGCCACTCGCACTTCTTGCGGTCACAAGGGTTGGTCACTGCGGGTGGGGCCGGGGAGCAGGAGGCTGAGCCCGTGGACCCAGAACTCTCCCCTGCCACGGGGAACCCAGGCCGTGCGTGGAGACGCGATGCCCTCAGCCTTCCCCGCCCCCGCCTGGCGCCCCCGCACCCCCCCCCACCTTCAGGCTGCTTGTGCTGGTGGTACAGGACCACGTCCGAGGCATGGTTCAGGCCCCCCGTCAGGTTGACCAGGGGGCTGTGTCCAAACTTATGGATCTTGAAGACACGATTGTTGATGTAGGTGACACCATAGATGTAATCCTCAAAGACATCGATGCTGAAGGGGTGACTCAGGCCTGGGGGAGGATGAGGAGGGGGCTCAGGCCCTGGTCACACTCTCAGGACACTGGCCTCAGGGTTCCCAGGCACCTCCAATCCAACATATCCCAAACCACATGCCCCTTCCTCTCCTTCCTCCTGCGGCGGCCTCCGGCACCAGGCCCATCCCCCCCTAAACTTCTGGGGCCAGGACTGGCTTCTGCTGCCTCTCCCTCCATTGGCTAAGTTCCCACTGCCACCTCCAGGCAGCTCAATGTTCGTGGAGGGAATGAATGAGTGGACAGAGGGCCGGAGGGTCGGAGGGGCCGTGGGCCTGCAGGGCTGATGCTGGGAAGGCCCCGCAGGGCTGTGGGGGGCCAGGCCAGGAGGACAGCAGGCCCGGGGGAGGCCGTGGGCTCAGCGGGGAGGAGGGAGGCCCGGGGTCAGGGTGGCCAAAGCTGCTGTCAGACACGCACCCCGTTTGCTGTCAGCAGCCACGATGGGGTCAGTGCCATTGAGCCGGATGCTGCCGATGACCGAGAGCTTGGCATCCGCCCAGTACAGCCGCTCGTTGTGATAGTCCACGGCCAGGCCTGGGAGACAGAGGCGTGAGGCCCGGCTCTCCGCCCCGGACGGGGAGAAGCAGAACGGTCCCGTGTGGGCACCGCTCCGCCCTGTCCCACCACCACCACCCATCGCTCCTTCGGAAAAGCTCCCACGCCCGCCCGCCTGCCCACCCGTGGGAGCCGTCTCGCCCAGCTTCGGTGAGGCCTTGGCGCACGGGCCCCTGCCCCTCCCCGCCCCCCATCCCCCGTCCCCGCCGCACAGACCTGTGGGCCACTGGATGTTGTCCTGCACCAGGGTCTCCCGCAGGGTCCCGTCCATCGCTGCCGTCTCAATCTTGGGGTGGTTCCCCCAGTCTGACCAGTACATGGTGCTGGGGAGGGAGAAGGGGTGAGCACGGGTAGGACCTGAGGAGACCGACCCCGGGGGCCAGCAGGTTCCTGGCCTGGGCGCAGGGACTTCTGGGTCTGAGGAGGGCGCTCCTCTGCCTCCTCCCGAGAGAATCGGGGCAGCCCGGTCCCTGACCCGGTGAAGGCTCTTCTTCTAAAACCACGATGTGCTGATCCAGGTCAGCTGGGAGGGCACAGCCGCCCCCGGGGCCGAGGAGCAGCCACGTGGCAGCCAGTCCTGGGTCGGAGCAGGCCAGGAGGGGGTCCTGGGCGCAGGCAGGCAGGGCAGGGCAGAGAGGGGCAGGTGGGGAGACCCGAGGCCCAGGAAGACTCACACCCAGGCAGGTCTGGGCGGCCCAGAGTGCCCCTGGGGTGCTGGGGTGCCACCCCCGTCCCAGCCCAGATGCCCGCCCTCCCCTCCCCCCGAGCCCTGCCCACCCCCTCAGCGGGTCCACCACGATGGCGTGGGGCTCGTCAATCATGCCGGAGATGAGCGTCTTGCGGTTCTCGCCCTTCATCTGCGCCACCTCAATCACGTCGCGGCCAGAGTCCGTCCAGTACACGTTCCCGGCCACCCAGTCGATGGCGATGCCCCTGGGCATCTTGAGCCCTGAAATCTGAAGGGGAGGGTGGGATCACAGGGTCAGGGCTACCCCCTTTTGTCTTCCTGCCCATTATCCACACCCCCCCCAACACTGCCAGCCGCTCTCTGCTCAAAACTCCTCCCAGACCGAGAGCTAATCCCGGCTTTGAGGAGATTCAACAGATAATTATCCTAGGGCCACCCTTCGCACTCCCAGGTAGTTGGTGGATTAGCCATCATTACGCTGCTTTACTGAGGAACAAAGTGAGGCCAGACCGGTTGGCCAGATTGGCACAGGGGGTGGCACGGGGACCGGGAGCTGGGGGTGGCTCTCACGGTGTGCCTCCGACATAACCCGGCCGCCCTTCCCTCCAGTCGCACCCCTGCCTGCCCTTCTCCGTCCGTGTCAAACTCTGCTCAGAGCCAGCGGCTCGTGGGCCCCACCCCGGCTGGTGCTCACATTCAGGTGGGTGACACCCCGGTCAATCTCCCGCCGGTGACGGTTGGAGGTGGTGGGAGGCGCGGCGGGGGGCAGGCTGCGGTAGGAGATGGTGCCCGTGTGCCAGTTGGTCCAGTAGACACGGCCGGCCTTGACGTGCACATCCATGGCGTCGATGCGGACGCTCTCGTCGCCCTGGAAGGCCTGCTCGTAAGCGGAGTGGGGGTGACTGGGGAACAGGCTGCGGATCTCGTTGTCGTCGGCAATGTACAGGACCTGGTACTCGGAGCCTGGAGCGGGGCAAGAGGCCAGTGTTGGTGTGGGGAGAGGCAGGGGCCGGAGGCCGTCCTCACCCAGCCCCGCCCCTGGCACACTGACAACGTCTTCGCTCCTGATCAGTCTCCTGGTCAGAAGCCACGGCTCAACCCAGCACCCGTGCCAGCCTCAGCCTCGGAACTCCTTCCTCCTCGAGCTTATCCCGGGACCTGCCCTCCTCCAGCCCCACGGGCTCCGGCTCCTCATGGCCTCCGGCTGTCATCACCGGGCTCTCCGCTCCACACCGTCCGATATGTGCTCGCCGGTGCACACGCGTGGGGGCTTATGCACTCAGACATGGAGGGGGTAGGTGTGCATGCACATGGGGGTGCTCGTGGGTGTGTGGGCGTGCTTCTGCACAGGCACGGGAGGCTGCAGGGTGTGTCTGAGCACATGGGTGAGAACTCACATGTTCAAAACCAAAGAGGCAACGTGTGAGCGGACGGATGTGTTAATTAATCGGTCAGGGGAATCCTCTCACAAGCTGTACGTGTATCAAATCATCACCTCCTACACATTCAATACCTGACAACTTCCTCACTGACCTCCCAATAAGCTGACAAAAGGAAAGCATGGAGGGACCACGCAGGTGGGGTGCCTGTGACTGCAAGTGTGGCAATGTGTGTCCGCGTCCCCCCCCCCCCCGCCCGGGAAGTGGTGGGTGGGAGACATGAGGGGGATGTGTGGGTGCTGCCCTCGCCCTCGCCTTCCTTCCTCGACGAGCTGGCCTACAGAAGCGGCCCCTGCAGCGCTGGGTTCCACACTCGGGCAGGGGTATGAGGAGGGCAGGTCCACCCCGTGTATATCCTGGCGCTGCAAGCCCCGCCCCGCCCCGCCCCCGCGCCCTCCCCGCCCGGCCGGCCCGCACCTTCAGCCTTGCAGGTGTTGTGCGTCTTCATGAAGTTGCGCGCGCAGCTGCAGAGGTGGCCGCCCTTGGTGTTGTTGCAGAGCTGGGAGCAGGTGCCGAAGCGCAGGCACTCGTTGATGTCTGCGGTGACAGACAGGGAGGGTCATGGAGAAGCCCCATGTGGCTGGGGTTTCTGCCTCTTTCTTTCCGCCCACCCCGTCCCATTCCCGCTTCCTACCCTGGCACCCGGGCTGGCCCGGCACCGTGTGGAAGCCGGTGCGGCAGGCGCAGTAGGCGGCTTTCTCGGTGCGCACGCAGCGTGCCTCGTCCCCGCAGATGCTGGCGTTGGTGGCACAGCTGGTCAGCTTGGGGTCTGTGGGGGACAGAGAGTGGGTGCCCTCCCTGAGCCGCCCCAGGCCGGCCTTGGCTCTCTGGCCCCCTGCCCCGCACGCCCCCCCCGCCCCCCCCCTGCTTACCGATGCTGCAGTCCTCCTCGTCGGAGCCGTCCCCACAGTCGTCGAACATGTTGCAGCGCAGCGAGGAGGAGAGGCAGCGCTGGTTCTGGCACAGAAACTCCTTCTTGTCTTTGCAGTGGGGGGTCTGGGCCGTGGGGGGCTCTGCGGAAAGCGGGGACTTCAGGCCCTGGGCATTCGCCACCCTGGCTCCCAGGCCACCGCGGGTGAAGGGGGGACCCAAGCCTCGCCCTTTGTCAAGCTCTCAGGAGCGGCGGGGTAGACCTTGGCTCCACCTCCAGACCTGGGGCATCAGGAAGCTGCCAGCGCCTCCCCGAGGTGGGGGAAGGAGGGGACCCATGCTCCCAGCCACGGAACCCCCCCTTCCCATAAGTCCCTTCCCCAGACACAGCTCACACTTGGCCCAGCCCCCCTCCCCGTGCACCCACCCAGGCCCGGCCCTCCGCACTGGCCCGTGCTCACCACAGTCCTCCTCGTCAGTCCCGTCCCCGCAGTTGTCGGTGCCGTCACACTGGCGGCCGATCCACAAGCAGACGCGGTCGTTCTTGCAGCGGAAGGGCCGGTTCGGAGGGCACACGAACCGGGCTGCAGGAGGCAGAGCCCGTCAGCCCTGGGTGTTGAGCCGCTGGGCCCCGCAGCCCGAGCCCTGCTCCCCTCCCCCTACCCCCCCTCTCCGCCCCGCGCTCCGCTCCACCCCGGCCTCAGAGCCTGGGCCTCCCTCACCGCACTCCTCGGGGTTCTCGTCCGAGTTGTCCCCGCAGTCGTCCTCGCCGTCGCACTTCCAGGCCAGCGGCTTGCACAGGGTGTTGTTGCACTGGAACTCGTCCAGCGGGCAGGTCCGCACTGCAGGCCGGGGCAGAGCCAACACGCTGAGCCCCCGCAGCCGGGGTCCGGGCAGGACCCGGCCCAGACCCTCCCTCCGCCGTGGAGGCCAAGCCACAGGCAGGCAGGGGGCAGCCGGGCAGGGCCCAGGGGTAGTTTTCTACCAGGCGGGCAGCTGGGCAGAGCTGCCTCCCAGCTATTTCGGGGAGAAAAGGCCTTTTGGGAAGAGCGTCCGGAAGGGTCCAGGACACGGCCCCTCCCGGGCGAGGAGCACTGGGCTGGGAGTCGGGAGGCCGGGTTCCAGCCGTCCTCAGCCCCCGGGCAGAGCCAGGACGCCTGCCCTCCCTGCTGGGGTCTCACCCGCTGCCCAGGCCCCGGCAGCTGCGGAGCCCCAGTCAGCAGGCCCCGCCTCATTTCCCGGGAAAGGAGAGTGAGCAGGGACTCTGTTTCTTAGGGTCACCGACTGCCTTCTGGGAACGCAGGGGCGCAGGGGGAGGCCGAGATGGACCCAGCCGGCCGGTTTCTGCTGGCTTTCCGCCCAGCCGGCTCCCGGCCAGGGCTGGTGTGGGGCGGGGCTTACCGCCGGTGCCGCAGGCTTCCTCGTCGCTGCCGTCCATGCAGTCAGCGTCCGCATCGCAGCGCCAGCGCAGGGGGATGCAGTGCCCACTCTTGCACTGGAACTGGTCCATGTCACAGCGGGGCGTGCAGTCCTTCTGCGGGCGGGGAGCGGGCATCCTGGTCAGACCCGGGTACCCCTGCGGCCCTCTCCGGCTCCCCGCTTCTGGTTTCCCTGCCCACCTCATCCGAGCCGTCCGCACAGTCATGGTCCCCATCGCACTTCCAGCGCCCAGCGATGCAGCGGCCGTTGGCACAGGAAAACTCACTCTCAGAGCAGGGGCGAGGGGCTGGGGAAGGACGAGACAGGCCCCTGGAGGGGTGGGCATGGCACCCAGCCCTCGAGGGCACCTCCAGCCCTCGGCAGAGTAATCCCACCCCCTGCTGTGCTCCTGAGGCTGCGGCGGACTGGCACGATGGCCAAAATGCTCCACCAACCCCGTGCAGCCACTGGCTGTCCTCAGGGGGCACTCACTCACCCCTGGGGCACCCACAGGAGGGCGGCACAGGTCCTAGCCCTGCCCGCGGGACCCACTGTGTGGGGGGAAGGGAGGGGAGGGACAAGACCACTACGACAAGCACCAGGGTTTAGGGAGCGGCCAGTCAGGGACGATGGGCTGAGGCATGGCACGGGGACGGGTGGGCTGTGGGCAGAGGCGGGTGGTGGGAGCACAGCACACCGGCGACACCTACCTCTGTGACCCCGAGAGGACAGTGTGGAAATGGAGAGAAACATGAGATGAGGTGAAATGGCACAAACTCAAATACACGCATGGAGCAGGGGGGGAGTGGGAGGGGCTCCTGACCCCCGGCCCTAGAGGCAGCTGCCCTGGTGCAGGGGGCGGGCGGGTGGGGGGCGCCTGCCGGGGGGCGGGGGCACGTACTGCAGCTCTCCTCGTCCGAGTTGTCCCCGCAGTCGTTGTCGTAGTCGCACTGCCAGCGGCCCGGCACGCAGCGGTTGTTCTTGCAGCGGAACTGGTAGGGCTCGCAGGTGCGCTCGTCTGGGGGGGGGGGGGGGCCCGTCGGGGGCGGGAGCGGGGCAGACGTCAGGGTCCCACACGGGGGCGGGGGGAGAGTGGGCGCTCCAGCCCGAGGCAGGTCAGCACGGGGAGGCCGTTACGGGGCAGGAGGGACACGCGTGGGGGGCTGCCTCGGGAGGGGCGCACAGGCCTCCCAGGTTCCGCGCAGGCGTGCGCTGAGGCGGTGCTGGAGGCACAGGGGCCGGGGCGAGGCCGCGCGTGACCTGCAGCAGGCAGCCCAGCTCCACCCTATCAGCGGAGGGG
The DNA here is from genome assembly GCA_011751065.1 of Lasiurus cinereus. NCBI lineage: Eukaryota > Metazoa > Chordata > Mammalia > Chiroptera > Vespertilionidae > Lasiurus > Lasiurus cinereus. Next base: position 1,313,494 of record JAAGEH010000304.1, on the reverse strand, counting down.
GCCCACCGCCACCCGGCAGGATCCTTGCCCGTGGATGTGGGGCCGGGGAGCTCACCACACTCCTCCTTGGGCTCATCAGAGCCGTCCCCGCAGTCGTCCTCCCCGTCGCACTTCCAGCGCGCAGGGATGCAGCGGCCGGAGTCCTTGCAGCGGAACTCGTCCACCCCGCAGGTCATCTGGGCTGCAGGGGGGCGGGGGCGGGTGGTGGTGAGGGGAGGCGACTCTCAGGAATGTGCTGAGGGTGGGAATGGGCACTGGGGGGCCCAGGGGCTCCGGGACTGGGCGGCTCGGTGGGAGGGGGGCTCAGTGGGAGGGGCTCCGGGGCTGGGCGGCTCAG